>MEJB01000017.1:5078948-5129889 GCA_001752375.1 Rhazya stricta
ACCTGTGTTTGTGATTTCCAAGCATATTGAAACTAAAGAAATGAGTGGGGTTCATTTTAAGTAAAAAAAAAAAAATTTTTCCCCCCCCCAAAAAAAGCCAAACCCCCCCCCCCGGGGAGAATAGAGCTTCGAAATAAGAAGCTCGTAATCTTAACACACACTACATCCGTGATTACGGTTTCAGATATTCTAACAACACCCCCAAGCTCTATTCTTCCGAAAGAACGTAGTGATGCGAGCGTTGAAATGACACGCAACATAGAACTAAAAACTCTGACTAGTATCTCAATACTACACATTTCTCTAATTGTAACGAATCTGTAAAAAAACATATTATTTACTAATTCTAAACCAAAATAAAAATTAATCTAATAACATAAATAATTATTAAATAAATATAACAATAACAAAATTAATAATTATCATTAGTATTAAAAAAATTCCTAATTGTTTACACTAAGATATAAAATACCCAGCTTTGAATCACTAAAAAAAGTCATTAAAAATAAAACATACGTATGTCTACACGAACCCTTATTAAGAAGATTGTGGTTAGCCAAGACATTGTCTTTGAGGAGGATAAGAAGTAGAATTGGGATGCAAGCTATGAAGAACAGATTAAGTTGGACTTGGACTGGGAAGATGAAGAAAAGCACTATGATCATGTGCATGAGTTCGAAGAAYAAGCTYTAGGAGAGAGCAGTGAAGAGATTGTTACTAGTCTTGGAAACTTGTGTATTCCTAAACCTTCAAAAATAAGAGAAGTTAGAAATAAAAGAGCACCAACATGGATGAAGGATTATTTTTATGGTGAAGGCCTTTTTGATGAATATGACCAAKCTAATTATTATTTTGATGCAGGCCTTATTGACGAAGATGTGCTAGCTAATATGCTTCAATTTAATAATTTAGACCAGATATGTTATGAGGAAGCAATAAAAGATAAAAAATGGAGGCATGCTATGGATACAAAAATGAATTCAATTAAGAAGAATGAGACTTGGTGTTTGACTGACTTGTCGAAGGGAGCTAAAAGAACTGGAGTCAAATGGGTTTATAAAATAAAATTGGATAAGCTTGGAGAAATGGAAAAATACAAGGCATGTTTGGTTGCAAAGGGTTATGCACAACATCATGGAGTTGCTTATGAAGAAGCATATGCTCCTTTAGCTCGCATTGACATAGTGCGGATGATCCTAGCTCTTGCAGCACAAAGAAGTTGGAATGTGTTTCAACTTAATGTAAAGTCAGCCTTCCTTCATGGGGAGCTAATCTGAGACATTTATATTAAACAACCAAGAGGCTATGAGATGAAGAGAGAGAAGCATAAAGTGTACAAGCTCACCAAAGCCCTCTACAAACTCAAGTAGGCAGCAAGAACATGGTTCGACTAAATTGAGTCATATTTCTTAGAGAAGGTTTTAAGAAGGATGATGATGAGCAAACTCTCTTTACCAAAATCAACAAAGAAGTAATCATTTAATTGTTAGCTTGTATGTTGATGATTTAATTTGTATGGGAGATGATGAAGTTATGATATATGAAATTAAGAAGTCTATGACGATGGAGTTCGATATGTCTGATTTGGGCAAGATGAGGTATTTCCTCGGTGTTGAAGRATTATAGTTTSATAGCAYCATATTTATATGTCAAAAGAAATATGTGATGGAAGTTCTGGGGAGGTTCGCATGGAGCATAGTAATTAAGTCCAGAATCCAATGATTTCAGGTTCCAAAATTTCTAAAGATGAATAAGGAGTAGAAGTGAATGACTCATTATACAAGCAACTGGTAGGGAGTATAATGTATTTAACCGTTACAAGGCCTAACGTAATGTATGCAATTAGCTTGCTTAGTAGGTACATGTCAAGGCCTACAAAACTTCATTTTTTAGTAGTTGAGAGTTCAGCATTATTTGCAAGGCACCACTAGTTTTGATATTCTTTACAAYAAGAAAGGGAACAAAGAGTAGATTGGTGTCACTGARAGTAACTATGCTAGTTGTGTGGAAGATAGAAAGAGCACATCCAAATATGTTCYTCCTCACATAAGCAACCAATAGTCACACTCAACACAACTGAAGGCCAAGTTCGTTGGAGCTGCAACTTGCAGTTGTTAGGTAATATGGATGAAAAGAGTACTTAAGAAGCTTGGTTATGAAGGTAGTGAAAACTCCATTATCTTCTGTGGCAAGAGTTCTCCATTAAGTTAGCAAAGGATCCGTAATTCATGGTAGGAGCAAGCATATTGATGTGTTGTTCCATTTCTTGTGGGATTTGCTAAATATTGAAGTTGTGRTGCTGAGATATTATAGAACACAACAACAAATTGCACACATARTTACCAAACAGTTCAAGTCGGTGTCATTTCAAGAGTTCAGAGAAAAGTTGGGAGTCTCTGAAGCGCCACAAGTAAACTAGCTGCTCAGGTAGTCTAGTTGAAGGAGGGAATAATAAGATTTAATTTGTAAATRTATTTTAATAATGTCCTAATCTTTAAGGATTATACTAGTTGAATTTGGTTAAATCTGTTATCATTTCGCAGTTATAAAGTTGGAGTATTTTGACCGTAAATCTATTATTTTTGTAAAGCTATTTAATAGCTACTCTTCTTCATTCAAATTCTTGTGATTCTCAGATTATTCTTTACACTTTTATTCAAAWTCTTGAGTTCAAATTTTTTAAATATTTTCATACTTCATATAGTCCTAAGGACGGAGAAGGATCCTCAGCTTTAGAATTATACCTTTTATTTAACATACAAATTCAAATTGACTCTCAAATCTCACCTACCATTAGTAGATTCTTATTAAGATTAACAACTTGACTTCTAGTAAAAGACCTAAAGCRAAAGAAGAAAGAAAGGAATCGAAATAATAATTTATCTTTCCAAACCCATAACMTCTATTTCAATTCAAGCATAACCTCCATAATTGGGCTTACCCCAATCTGTAAGACAAAGAAAACCCATCAACAAAGAACACAACTTGCAACCTCCTTTTGAAGATTTCTATAATAAAATAGTAGAAGAAAAAAATAATCCTAATTTTGATAGTATTTTTCAATATGCATTACTAGTACTTAATTTTATGTAGTCCAACAATAAATTTGTTTAATACTTRCTTCTTGAGTTTAGATTATTATTTCGCTTGATTAATAAACGATTCATATTTTGGGAGGGAAGGAGTCATACAGATATATATATCAACATATACTGTATGAGAGAGGCTTAAACGTCAGATATGGTGGTAGTATCTGGGGCAGAGGCTTCGGAAATTGCCAAAGGTTTTAGTGCAGACAAGAAAAGAAAACAGTTATGCGATGAAATCTTTGATTGGTTTATAGGTAAGATGGTCCCGCGCTTTTCTTAGACTTCACTTACAAAACTAGAGATGCACAGTTAGCTCTGCAGTTGTGTATAAATGAAGCGGCTGCCTCGCTGCTGCTTCCCACGGCGAGCACGGGAGACCACCAATTCAGAGCATAGTCATTCACAGGTATTARTTGTTTTTCTCGTGGTTTTATTTGAGTAAAAGGAAAATTCTATAATCACAATGCCGCTGGTGATTCTTCTGATATAAAGAACTATTTTTTGACATCGTTGATTGATGGAACTAGAGTTCAAGTTCGAGAGGGAATATGGAGAACCAGTCAAAGAGCAATCCCAACAATGGCCTCCATCCTCAGGTATGAATTGTTTCGTCMGTTCTTTTGTCCTTTTTATACTTTCCCCGGGTTGGGGGTTTTCTGGCATTGGTAAGTCTTTCTTCYATGTAGTATTTACGCATCCAGAAATGCATAATAARGATCATTTTAAATTTTCTTTTTCAYTTCGCTGCCGGGGTTAATTAGAATCTTTAATGCTGTAATATTGTTGCTCCATTTCCTGTATTTGTGTTTCTTTTAGATTTTTATTCTCCCTTCTTGCTTTTGGGGTGTGGGTGAGGAGGATCGTCTAGGGGATGATGGGGCGGCTGCTGTGGTGGAAAACGGTGGCAAAGTGGTTGGGGAATTGACTACTAAAATGTCGAGTTGCTGACTGTTCACCGGATTTTGAGTCGCTTCAAAATTTTACTTATTCAGAGAATTTTACTATACTCGATTGTTTATTTGCCCCGATCATAAGCCAAATAGTTGCTAGCTAGCAAATTCTTGGTCAATGAAATAAAAACTACGAAAGTGCTAACTTTGTGCTAATTCTAGCGTCTGGTCCAAACTCCCTGTACAAAACCAAGGCAGCAGGGATGCTTGTCGATTAATTGATGTTGGRGCGCAATAAACTGTTTTCTGTTTTCTGGTCAGCTTGTTCTTTTCCTCTTGGCTGGAAATATGGGTTTTGAAGTACAATATATCTTCTGCCTTGGTTTGATTAGTGACGAAGATAATGTGCATTTTCTCTCTTTATTTTTCTTCTRCTTCTTCTTTTCTTCTATTATCCTTTCGGACTAACTTTTTATGGATGGAATTTACCAATGAGCATTCAAAAATCAGTTCAATTGACTGCAAATATTGACAAATATTGACATCTCCTGGCAGATTTTAAAGAAGAATGTGCAGAGTACCAAGGGCAGTTCTGCTGTTAATATTATCCAGAATCATGACTTCTCTGGAGGGCTTCACTCATGGCATCCAAATTGTTGTGAGGCCTTTGTGGTTTCGTCTGACTCTTGTTATACTGAAGGAACTTCGGTGCAATTTGACGGTCGTTATGCTGTTGTTACAAACCGCAAGGAATCTTGGCAAGGCTTGGAGCAAGATATTACTAGCAGAGTATCAATAGGTTCCACTTATACAGTAAATGCATGTGTTGGGATATCCGGTTTCCAGCAGGGTTTTGCTGATGTTCAGGCTACATTGAAACTGGAATATAGAAATTCTGAAACTAGCTATTTGTTTATTGCAAGGCAATATACTTCTCCTTCTCAGTTGCACAGCATTTTTAATTTCTCTCTTCCCCCCTTCCACACTGACATTCTGATAGGACGTCGCCATTTACAGAAAGTCAATTTCAAAAGAACGTTGGGACAAGTTGGAAGGGACATTTTCATTATCCACTATGCCTGATAGGGTGATATTTTATCTGGAAGGGCCTTCACCTGGTGTGGACCTACTCATACAGTCAGTTGAAATTTCTTGTTCCAGTGAGCATGAAGTAAGCTTACATCCGAGCTTATTCTCCCACATTTTGGCTAACTGCTTAGTACGAGGGAACATAYACATCAGTTTATGCTATGCGTTTAATGAAGTTTAAATATTTCCAATGTAATTGGACTTTTCTGCACATATTCTAACTATGTCTTATTACTTTGCAGTGCCTGAGAAAAGGATCTATCTCGACTGATGATGACAACATCATAGTGAACCCTCAATTTGAAGATGGCCTTAGCAATTGGTCTGGAAGAGGCTGCAAGATCATGTTGCATGATTCCATGGCAYATGGAAAAATCACACCAAAGTCTGGTAAGTTTTTTGCAGCTGCTACAGAACGCACACAATCCTGGAATGGCATTCAGCAGGAGATAACGGGGAAAATAAAGCGGAAGCTTGCTTATGAGGTTACTGCTGTAGTTCGCATATTTGGAAACAATGTCACCAGTGCAGATGTTCGGTCGACATTGTGGGTTCAGGCAGCAGATCTCCGAGAGCAGTATATAGGCATTGCAAAGTATGTTATGCTTACCATATCTTATTTCCATATGATGAGGTTTTTGGTAGAGCAAAAGACATCTTTACACACCAAAATTAGTAAACCTCCTTAATATTTCATCGAATATTCCTGATCRACTATGAGGGAACTTTCTGTTTGGATCTAAAATATGTTTATTTGAAGCAAAAAGTCTGAGTTTTGGTTCTGGCTGATTTCTTTAATGGAACTATAGTTCCAAAATTATTTATTTTGCTCTTCTCCAGTTCACATATCATATTAAAACAATCAACCATGGGAATAACTATCTTCTTTCTGTAACTAAAACATTCTTCTTCGTATTTACTTGTTTCTGTAAGCATTGCTGATAAGTGTAGTTGTTACTGTTTAACAACAGAGATTGATAAAATAAATTAAAGGAAACGAAAAGGAAACCTAGAAATATATATTATCCCTTAACATGAAAAGTACTTGATGATATCTGGCAAGGAAGCTTTGATCTGAATATAAAATTAGTTAATAGTAATTTTTTAATTCATGCCAGTTAAAAAAAATTGCTTGTAAGGTTCTTCCATGAATGTGTTGGACATTATTTGCTAAATGATAGCCCTACAGTGCGCAGGCAACTGACAAAGATTGGGTGCTGCTGCAAGGGAAATTTCTTCTCAATGGTTCCCCTTCAAGAGTGGTAGTTTATCTTGAAGGTCCGCCTCCAGGCACTGATATRCTTGTTAATAGTCTAATTCTCAAACATGCAGCTAAAATCCCTCCTTCACTTCCTCCAGTTATTGAGGTCAGTAGAAAGATACTAGGATCTTCAAGTGTGTTACATGTTATATTATGTTTCCTTACTGTTTCCTTTATTCTGCCATATTCAACTCATATCTGCATTCTGTATGAAGATTTTTCCTTTCTTTTGTGGTTCTTCTATTTCAGAATCCAGCATTTGGCGTAAATATAATCGAAAACAGCAACCTTAATAATGGTACAAATGGATGGTTTCCCCTTGGCAACTGCAACCTGAGCGTTGCTAATGGCTCACCACATATAATTCCTCCGATGGCTAGGGATTCGCTTGGAGCTCATAAGCCATTGAGTGGGCGTTATGTTCTCGTGAGAAATCGCACTCAAACATGGATGGGTCCTGCTCAAATGATTACCGATAAAGTCAAACTCTTTTTGACATATCAAGTATCTGCATGGGTCCGAATTGGTCCCYGGGCAACTACTTCTCAGAATGTAAATGTTGCCCTCGGTGTGGATGATCAGTGGGTAAATGGTGGCCAAGTTGAGATTACTGATGATAGATGGCATGAAATTGGTGGATCTTTTAGAATTGAGAAACAACCAGCTAAGGTGATGGTTTATGTTCAGGGCCCTGCTTCAGGCATTGACTTAATGGTTGCTGGACTACAGATCTTTCCAGTTGACAGAAAAGCAAGGTTTAAACACCTAAACAACCAAATTGATAAGGTGATTATTTGAATCTGTCTCTTTGTTGAATCTGTTCCGAAAGTGCCACAGATGCCCTTCCAACTAWTTCCATATTAGGCTATTCAGCTTAATATTATCAGTATGTTTATCCTCTTCTAAAAGGCTTAAATTTTTACCATATCTAGAAATGATTTCTATAGGRTGTCGAGAATTTGTTCCTTCGTATTGCTCAGGATTTTCTGGATTTGTCCATGCAATGAAATTTGACACATTTTTCCCCATAAACTCCTCTTTTTCACTTGCATACCCACACAAAATCATGAAGTTTCTGTTGTCACATTCTGTTTCTTATAACCTAGTAATAGACATCTATTTATTTCATYCAATTCATGAATTTAACTGCATTTAATTACTAGAGTTAGATTTACTTATATTGTGTTTCATTCTGGATGTTTTATCCTTTCACAACCTAAAATTGTTTTGCATCTGCAGGTACGAAAACGTGATGTCATCTTGAAATTCTCAGGATCCGGCTCAAGCAGTTTGCTTGGCACCTTGGTTAAAGTAAGACAGTCTCAAAATAGCTTTCCATTTGGATCATGTTTGAGCAGAACCAACATGGACAATGAAGATTTTGTTGATTTCTTTGTTAAGAACTTTAATTGGGCTGTCTTTGGGAATGAGTTGAAGTGGTATTGGACTGAACCACAACAAGGAAATTTTAATTATAAAGATGCTGATGAAATGGTGAACTTTTGCACAAGCCACAACATCCAAGCCCGTGGACACTGCATCTTCTGGGAAGTTGAGGGCACTGTTCAACAATGGATACGCAATTTGAACAATKATGACTTGTCAACTGCTGTTCAAAACCGTCTGACAGGCCTMCTCACGCGATACAAAGGGAAGTTCCAGCACTATGATGTGAATAATGAAATGTTGCATGGTTCATTCTATCAAGATCGGTTGGGCAAAGATATCAGGGCAAACATGTTCAAGACAGCACACCAACTAGATCCATCTCCCATCCTATTTGTGAATGATTACCACATTGAGGATGGTTGTGACTCACGGTCATCCCCAGAAAGATACATCCTACAAATACTCGATCTCCAGGAACAAGGGGCACCTGTTGGTGGAATAGGTATTCAGGGACATATAGATAGCCCAGTTGGACCAGTTGTGTGCTCTGCACTCGATAAATTGGGTATTCTTGGGCTTCCGATCTGGTTTACAGAACTTGACGTGTCATCTCACAATGAGTTCATTAGAGCTGAGGACTTGGAAGTTATGCTTCGCGAAGCTTATGCTCATCCAGCTGTGGATGGTGTCATGCTCTGGGGGTTTTGGGAGTTATTCATGAGCAGAGAAAACTCGCATTTAGTGAATGCTGAAGGTGACCTCAACGAAGCTGGTCAAAGGTATCTTGATGTTAAGGAACAGTGGCTGTCTCGTGCTCATGGACCTGTTGATGACAAGGGACAATTCTGCTTTAGAGGGTTTCAGGGATCATATCAAGTGGAAATTACGGTTTCAGGGAAAAAAACTACCAAGACTTTTGTTGTTGACAAGGGTGACGAGCCACTGGCAATAACCATAAATCTTTAATGATCCCAGTGATTACTAATTCATCTTTGTCTTGGTGTACTTGCATTCTGTTATTTTATGGTGTCCATGGTCTGTATGCATAAAACGATTTGATTTCTTTCTTTGCTTTATTTCGTGGGAAACCAGTGATGAAGAGTAATATTTTCTGTTTTTCATGTAATATTCATATGTTTTGAATTCTTTTAATTTGAAACTTCTATTGATAATTTAGATTTGATAATTTGGATAGCTGCAAAACTTTTAGAACGATCCATGTGGACACGAGCAAGGCCCAACTCAAGCAGAATAATCCATGTTGACCTTGAATCTAGGCTGAAGCCCAGCAGCCGGCTTAATGGGGAAGTAAGGTAAAACAATCCACATACATAGACAGCRGGGCAGATAAGAGCTCAGATAGATAAAGCAGAAAAGCTGCTTAGTGCCCTTAATTATCATTTGAGATTTTAAATCAATGTTTTGTTAATTAAACTGGTGATATGGTATTAATTTGTGTTCTTTTACTTCATCATCCTAAATCCTCAAAATAATCTGCATGAATATCTCTCTCTATTTTTATTTTCTCGTTAAACCACTTGATATTCCTACTTCCATTCGAGCTCGGCTCAAGTTACACTCATAGAATTTGACTCTTATTTAGTTAAAGGTCTTAATTAAAACTCTTCCAATATGATGTTATAAATAGGGATTGAATACGAAATCTCGTTTATAATTAATAATCTGTTTACACATATGTTTATATTTTTTTTAACAATAATATATCTATGTTATATTATGTAAAAGAATTAATTCTCCTTGTATATAAGCATAAATGAAGTGTTATTATATAGTATAAGAGGTTATCCTCCCGAGAAGATAAAAACTTATCAAGTAAAATGATATGTAAGTTAAATTTATAATTCATCAAAGAGCTCAAAAAAAAAAAAAAAAAGCTGGTAAGTAACAATAACTCTTGTACCAGTTGAACTAAGAAGCATCTCTTTCTTTCATTTTGGATTGGTTTATTCYCTTATGATGGAGACAAGAATGTACCTAGTGTCGAATTCRGCCTAGTGCCCGACCTCATCGAGAACCCGACTATCACAATGAGGTAAGCTTTTGAAGGAATCATATTATTACAGCATACTAATAATAGGAAGCTAATGATTTAACATTGTTGAATAAGATAGGTAGAGTGTATCTACCAAGAGATAATTGCATTAAAAAAAGATTATGGCGGACAAAACAAGAACCGAAGACTTTGTTCTTTGTTGTGATCTATGCATAAAAATTTTGGGTTTGGGAATGAAATCTAACTTAGCATATACAGAGGTTGCTATTTGGTTGATGGGGTACATYATTAGACACTCATGGTTGATTACTTCAAGATTCTGCTTCAATTTTTAGTGGTCCATAGAGATAAATTTATATTAACACAKCCCTACTACTACTATCTAATCAATCTATTCAATCAGGCAATCTAATCAAAGCCCTTAGATGTCACAACTCCCATAAGAATATAAATTTTTAATACAAGTTAACTACAAATAGTTTTGAAAGATTGCTTATAAAGATTTGAATCTTTTAACACAATGAATTCTTTTAAATAATAATAAGTTATTATACTTTTTGAGAATGAGAAATCGAATCGTTGATGACATATTAATTCTCTTCTGTCGATACTAATTTTAATCTTAGTTTGTATGCTTATATATAAAATGATTTATATTTGAAATCGGAACGCAATTAAGTTGTGTTTGATCGGTTTACGAATAATGTATAAACTATGCATATAAAACTACTATGGAAGTCTAATATCTTTATAAAAAAATTATTAATTTAAGAAAAATTAATAATATATATTTAAATAAATAATATGTAACGCTTTGAAGAAAGTTGATTCGYAAATCGTGATAAGATCATGAACGTYAGAACTCTCTACGTGTGTGTAATAGTGGTTAGTTATGACTTCAAAATAAAACCCGATAATATCTTGGTTGTTCTCGCAAAGAGTACGTTTGCTTAAATGCCTCCGCGTGAACTTATTCAATAACAAATTAATTTTATCAATTTTAGTATCAAGAGTAAAAGCAAAATAGAGAAGATTTTAAGTTTATAAAATATGACTATTCTCAATATCTTTCACCCCCTTTTATAGTAATAGGAGTGATTTCTTAGCCTCCTTACAATAAAGAAATAGGAGTTAAAAAATATAAAATATATAGGAGTTAAAAATATCAATTAAAAGGAGCTACAAAACTTAAAATATAAAATAAGAGTTACAAAAATCAATTTAAAGGAGTTACAAAATTTTATATATAAAATAAGAGTTTAAAAATATTTAATTTAAATGAGAACAGTAATCATTAAAATTTTGAATTTTAAAACTTATATTCTATAAAAAAAAACTTTTACACAAATACTATATTATAAAAAGATTTCATTGTAGGTCATGATAAAGGTGGATGAAATCTAATGTCATGAWGAGATCTAATGTCATGAATAATGACTTTTCACGTTATTACATTGAACACGTAAATAAAGTAAAAAGAGAAAACTTTAAATTTGTATCTAATAATAATTCATCGAACTATATTAATACTTCAAATTTGCATCTAATAATAATTCGTCGGACTACATTAATAAACTTATCTCTGAACAATAAATAAATTTGACAATCAAAGGAAAAACATTGTTACATTAATCACTCAGTCRAATTCCTATCATCTAATCTAGCGAAAGGGGAAAGAAGTGTATCCCAATCATTTGAGACAATGCAATTAGTTGTATCTTGTGAGACAAAATGTAGTAGTAYTAGAAATTGTGTGTAGGAGGAGGACCCCATACCTGCTCCRAAGTAAGAAAATGCATGGCCTACCATCACATCCATTGAAAGACTCCCACCATCTACTACTTCTTCTCTCTTACTGCTTTACTAGRATGAATGATATGAATGACAGGATAGGAGCTTAGTTGGAGTCTTGGGCTCCAGACACAGTCTCACCTCTGTCTCATATACCCTGCTTCCTTCGACCCCACTCTCACATGGGAACAGCCTATGCTTGCCGGACTTCTCTCTTCTCTTCTCCCACTCACTCACTAATGCTTCTGTACTGTGTGTGGTGCGTGTGATTTTCTTTCTTTTCTTTTCTTTTTGGAGTAGGGACTGTGAACTTAATGCTTTGCACTTACCAGCTGGTAATTATGGCTTCCCTAATTAGATGAGCAGCACCTAAAGTTTATTCTGTTGGTCAGCTTGAGCTATCAATTCTTTCTTCCTTAACATAAATTAACCTCAATCGTTGTTCTATATGTTGGTCAATTCAACAAAATGCATACCACAATAATTAGTCCAAACCCCTTATATCTATACATGAATTTATCAACTAAATGAAGTATTTCTGTTTGTCATTAATATCTTGATATAARTTTGTTAACTTAGACTCTCAAATAATTGAATTTAACTGCATTGGGATCCAAGTTTATAAGACGCGCATGTAGTTATTGAATCTATATTAAATCTTTGATTATCTAACTAATTAGATCATTCAGCTCATAATTTAGGTAAAGAGATGAACAAAACAAGCCCTCTGAATATTAGTAATAATGAATTCTTGAACGCAATGAGGAGATTAACGGATGACAAGATGGGAAATGGAACCCAAATTTAGAATGAGGAAGTAAATAMAAAAGAAAAAAGAGGGTTTCTGTGAGCGAGGATGAAGTCTGTGGTGAGCAGTGGGGACTGACAAAGTTAAAAGAGTTATGACATTGGTGTGGTCTCCATGTTATGTTGGCTGCATCGGGAAACAGCTCCCGCGCTGTTTTCGCGCGCCCTGAACCATACGACACCTTCATGAGGGACCCTTCTCTCCTTCAACCTTCCCCATGTCTGATTTCTCAGACTCAGACTATCGCTGTGTCTTCTAACAGTATCTACATATTATAACTACTGTGTACTCCTTTTCCAATTGGCAAAAAGTGCATATAATTGTAATTGGTGTACGGGGATGGAGCAAAAGTAGGTAAAGCAGCAGGAGATATATATTACTCTACTTATTTCAAGACCAAAGTCATTTTAGGAGTAAGAGTTGTTGTAAGAATATAAATAATTTTAGATCCATATATGTCATTTCAGGGGTCGCGATCGTGACAAGCATACCTCGAGAAGGGTRTGCTGGAGGGTCAAGCAATCTCCTCTATCACGAGGTGTCGTAAAATTCACATTGAATTGAAGAATTTAATCGTCATTTATCGTGATATCCGTAAGAAAAAACTCATATTTAGGCTGGTCACTTGAGCTGCTCGGTGTGCCCTGACTTTGCTAACTAAGGCACGAGGAAGGTTGAGGCCTATAGAACGAGTACGATGATCATGGGGCATGTAAGTATCATGATTTGCTACGTTCTTATTGTTGTGAGAGCTTAAATATCTATTGTGGAGCATCATTTCATATTGGGTAGGGACTTTGGTTTTCTAGCTTTGAAAAGGAGAGGAAGACATTTGGAAACCCTTTCCACCACTAACCTCTTCAAAGCACACCAGAATTTGACTTCCAAGAGCTCCTCTGCCCCTCTTACTGTGTGTTAGGTTGAGATCAAATCAGATGCTTATGCAGTTTGATGCTTAAAGTAGGAGTCCAACGGTAGAAAACGTTGCCAAATCATAAATGTAACTATGCAAAATTTGATGCTATACTACTATTAAGATTTGAATCTTTTTGCAATCAAGTTGATGCAGATTGCTAATAAATCAGAAAACTACGTGACAAGTAGCCATTTCATCCCTAAGTTTACTGCATAATATAGTACTATTAAATTCATTTATGTATCCATAAACATAAATAAATATTTTTAATTCTACCTTAATATTTTAATAGAATACGGTAAGATTGTTTAAATGATAAATAAATTTTGTTAAGTTTTTTTAAATAATAATAGATTTTGTTAAAGTTGTTTTCTAGTATATCTCTTATTCTATAAGGATTAGAAAATCTTAAAAAAGATATTAAGAATCCTAATTAAGTTCAAAATATGATATCATGAGGTGTATTTATTTAATCATAGAAACTGATCAACTTAACTGGTAATCCCAAAAAGGGAGAGTCTCTTGCTTTCTGAATGTTTGAAACTTAAGACATTTTAAACTTATTTTTATATTAAATGTTGTGTTAAACAAGTTAGTAAAATCAATCTAATCAGAATAATCAATCTGAAAATCTCCTTCAATGAGAAGGTAAAAGATATGAGGATTTTACTACCGATGATCATAAYACAGGGACAAATTGCTAGAGGCGCGCTTGCAACATACTCCAAAACTACAGCATCAGTGCACCAAACTTTCACCCCTCTTGCCGGAGTAGGACCAACTTTTCATACAGATATGGAAACCAAATCCCACTCCCACCAGTAACCAGGAACAACATGATTTGATATGTGTTTACATGAATTTTCCATCTCCAAGATATAAAAGAAAATAAGAGAAATATATAATAAAGTATTAATTTTATAAATTTGATAAAAAAATATTACAATCTTTAAATATTCTCGTCAAGAACTCAATCAATCCGTTGATTTTTCTCTTTGAAATTTTTCAAGGACTTTACAGCTTGATCTCGAAGCTTAATCTCAAGATTTAAAGAGAAATTTTGTGTTCTTTTTTCTAAACTTCTCTTAATATGAATTTCTGTTCCTCAATATTTATTTTTGGACCAATTCTTCTTATGCTTTGGCATCTATTTATAGATAAAACAAATTGATTTGATCGGTTATAGTCACATCTATGAGCAATGTGGAGTTACTTAATTCGTCGGACTGCATCAATGATTCCATTGGTTGAATCTTGTCATCATTAGTAGTTGTTTGAATGGTACTATTTAAAATTTTAATTAAATAATAAAAATTTAATTTAATAAAATTTTCATATCTATTGCCCCTCGAACTTGGTCATAGATACAACTTGAAGAAGGATTTTAGGTGTACAAGTTCCAAACCGATTTACGCCATTTTAATCAATATCTCAAGTTCGATAACTTGAATTATTTTTTCTTAAATCATGTTTAAGACATTTATACCCCCTTCATTCTTTATATAGCAGGCCTTTTTCTTTCTTGACAACTTTATCTAATTACTCGCTGATAGAGATGTCATATATCTCCTCCCATTCTTTATATAGTTGGAGACGAGGAAATACGATGTCTATATTCTATAATTAATTTACCCAAAGATTGATATCTAAAAAGCCACTTAGTTAAAGCCTAATGAGAGGGAATCAAGAAAAAMMCAGACCAGGTGTTGTATAGTGTCCCATCTGATTGATTAAACTTTAAACTTGAACTAAAATTGACCATGCAAGGATTGGGAAATGGCTAATTATTCAGATTCCCATGGTTGCCATATTGGCTCTCATTACGGCCGCTTTGATATGATTAAAAGCTTTCCAACTGTAAGAACGTGAATAGATTATCAAAAGTTCATATTGCATTAATCGAGTTGTATTAGTTTGAATTCCCTCGTGTTGCATGGCCTTGGTTAAGGAAGTTTATTCGAAAAGTTGTCATGCGGAGATCTCCAAAATCGTAGAGATCATCACTTAAGCTACAGATTCATAAATTTAATATTGATGCAAATCTAAAAAGTGCAGAGAAAGTTAAAACTTGTGCTTTTGCAGATGCATAATTTGTCGTCAACCACCTATAAATACTTAATTTAGCTAATTAACAATTTGAAAAAGTACAAAATGATGATTCAGCTAGCATTGCTTGCAATGGAACTGTATGCCTTTTCCAATTTTATTTTGGTCTCTTTCTTTTCATCTTTTGAATTGTTTTTCTGGGATATATCCTCTACGTCTAGCTCGTTGATTGCTAAAGTTGCATATGTTGCTGGTCTGAGAGACATGATATTACTTGGAATCGTTCTTGCAAGAAAGTCATGTCCTGGGATTTACCTATTAATCTCCAACTTCAGATGTGCTGTCATGAAACGTGTGGTAATCTTTCTTATCTACGGAAAAAAGGAAGAAAAATAAGGAAAGAAAAGATGAAGCCTAAAACTTTAGCTGTGCTTTCACAGGCATAAAGATCAGGCCAAAATGATGAATTATGGCATACTATTGATGCATATTAGCAAAGAAGAAATGATGTTCGAACATAGGACTAAAAGTTCCTTGCATTAGGTTAATTTATGAAATCAAATAATTAGCAACTAAGAGTTTTGTCATATTAATCCTATTGATTCAAATTAACTTGACTCGTTAAATATTTTTTCATTTTGATCTAATGATAAGATCCAAAACATCAATAAATCTCTCGTAATGAAGTGAATAAATGGGTAAAAATCTTTGCTTTGGTGGTAAAGTTAACCTTTTGGCTAACTTATGGTGCTTAATAACTTTGTTACTGTTACCCCAAATTGCAGGAGAATATAACCTCTTAAAGGTTAAAGCAAGCAAATGACAGTTGGATTTAGCTTTAGCGTTAAAATGACCTAATAATGCAAGGCAGCTGGAGGGATGATTAATTACAGTGCACAAATATCTTATACTACTCCATTAGCAGCCAATTATATGCACCTCAATAATCCACGTTGCTTGATTAAAGGATAGGGATAGGAAGCAATAATTATCTTCTTGGATTCTAGTAGTTGTTATGTCTGCTTAATTGCTTAAACTATGATTATTAGTCAACTAATCTAGGCTCCTAGATTAGCCTCATTGTTCAGCGGCATCCCATTCCCATTGGTACAATTACAGCAGATAATGGCTCCCAATTTCTACAGTGCTGCAGGTAATCTACTTTACATACGACAAACACTTTGCCTGACCAGCAAAAGTTGATAATGATTGCAGCTATTGTTTAATGTTGATTAAATAGTACTTAGGAAGCAAAATTAGAGTAGGTTTTAGTGAATTTGTGACTCTCTGCTTCAAACCTTAATAGAGCATGCACATGCATGTTGCCGAAAAGAACGTAATTGCTCCATATTCAGAGAGTGAGAGATACATAGAGAAATACAGACAGTGAGTGACAACTGAACGTGGCGTAACTGAGGCTTAAAGTACCCACCTGAGAGTCTCTGCGTAGGAAACGTCCAATCCTCCTCTCAGAATTTCTGAAACTGAAAAAAAAGGAATTGAAATGAAAGGAAAGCCAATGCTGCTCCATGCACAGCACACCCCTCCACCTCTCTCCCCACTCCAGACCCTACCCCACACTTCCGCTGGGGCACCATTACCATTGTAGCGCGGGACTCCCGGGGGTGTATTAAGGGCTGTAGGTCCATRTTATCTCACTGTCTCCATCAACTACACTTTTCCATGCAAAACCTCTGTACTCTACTTTCTCTTTCACACACTGCACACTACGCGGAGAAGCAGCGGAGTAGTAGTAGTTACTCTCCGATGGTCTGTGGTCGTCGCCGCCAGCTAGACCTTTGATCATTTAATTAGAAGCCCACAGAGGGCAAATCATCCAGCGCTATATGTCATTCTTGTCTCTGCTTTGAAACATAAGTACTAATTTTCATTTTCATTCTCCTCTCTCTCTCACTCTGTGCACGTGGTTGTTCTGCAATATAGGTTGTCATGAACAGTTCCTTGACTCCTATAACTTCAGTATGATCAGTGCCGCTTTTCACTGTTAACCGTTGAAATTTCGTACTACTATGCATGGGCTGCTACCTGCACCACCATCACCCCAAAAAACATACGATCTTCTGCAGGCACAAGCACTTTTACCCCTACCATTGCTACATTTCATATTATGACTATTATTTAAGAATTATTTCACAATATATCCATCTTAACTCGTCAAATAAAGATATAAACTCTTAAATGAGTATATACTAGTTTCATTTTATTCTACAATAAGATAATAATAAATAGATAATAGTAACTTATATGTAATTCAGACTACAACTGTTTTGTATCTTTACATTTTCTTTTCTATATCAAAAGTCTATGGGATGAATTATATTTTCATCTTTGATTAATTTTCAATTAAGACTAACGAAAAGTTTAATTAAAAACATTAAAGAAAACCATATATAAAAGTGAAGAAACAAAGCAAAAGCATAAAAAGATAAAAGATAACAAATTCTTGGTTTTCCTAAATAACTTTTTTTTTAATTTTAAGTTGTAAGTTAATTAAGGATTAATTAATACAAAAGTGTAAAGTTATATACGTAGGAAGATTTTTCCCTTCAGCATAGGAGAATACAAAAAAGAAAAATTTCCACATGTATATTTGCATGWTGGTATATTTGCAAAAAGAAAAAAAAATAGTACATGTGGTACATAAAAATCAAATGTATCTAAATATTTTCCTGTGTATGAATTTCCACTTGTTTTATTTTAAAATTTGCACCAAAACGAACTAAATTATTTACTATATACTTAAAAAATTTATTTAAAATATAAAGACAAATCACAACTCTTATGTCAAAACATATAAAGAGTAAGAATCTTATTTATACCAATCATTGTTAGTTCGAACTAGTAAAAAGATTTATACCTTTTAAGTAAGATTTCGAGTTCGAACATTATGAGTGGAATAAAAAATGTTAGTGTAAACCATGTAGRAGAATACGTATCTTATCTATAGATGATTTCTAAATACATAGAATTTTGTAGTGTTTAGAATTAATAATGATTTCCATTGCTTAAGAATTAATAATGATTTCTATTGCTTAAAGCTTTTGAATTTTTAAACAAATTTTTATTAAAAATGTTTCCCCAAAATGTTTTTATGTTTATTTTTATGAATAACAATCTTGTGATAAATTTACAAAAAAATTTAGGACCTTAGAGGAGTATTAAAACTCACAATCTTACTATTCCAGTCATCCTAAACGCAATTTGATAAGTCTGAACCTTGATTGAAGGTTCGGAGGATGAAAGGATTAAGGCTCTATTTGGATTAGACTTTGGGGCAGGGGGGGAAAACAAAAATTTTTAAGTTGGAGAGGCAGGAAATTGAAAGATTTGAATTTTAAAATTGTATTTGAAGTTAAGAAATTTATTGAGTTAATAAACCACTTGGATTAGAAAATATAAAATAAACATTTTCCTAAAAAAATGTCAGTCTTCAACCTAATTCAAATTTAAACAAAACATGAATTTGTTTAATTGATCATACAAAATCAATTTGGAAGAAAGATTTATCATGCTAAAGAATTARGAATAATCGATTATTAAACTTARTGTTGAAAGTTTTATATGGTGGGAAATATTCTAGTAGATTTTTGCTTTTTAGCGATGATTGGAGGAAAAGGAAAATTTTTTGGTTTGGCAGTAACATTTCTTGGCCCAAGGTATAAAACAAATGACATTTAAAAATGGAGGCAAAAAATTTCTTAGTTAGAAGGGTAAAACAAATGATATGCGAAACTAGGGGCAAAAACTTTTTCACCCCAAATGTAATCCAAATAGAACCTAAATATATGTCGTCCAAGGATTTCAGGGGTTGCGTCTGAATTTAGTCCGGACTCAAGACTTAGTTTACCTTTGTCGTCGAAGCTCGCTTATGTTAAGTCTAAAATCCTTTTATAGAAGCTCCYAACGTTAAGTAGATGGATATTGATTGTCTGAAGATCTTATGAATTAGCATTCGAAGGTGGATTAAAGCGTTTATAAAATCTACCTATCGGTGAATCCTTGTTAGTTATAGTCTGTGTGACTTATTGTGTTAATGAATTTGAAAATCTTAAAGGGATTACTCTAGGTAATAGGTGTATGTAAATTGAATTAGTATAAATCTTGGGTTGGGATGTTTTCCATCTTTCTATCTTTATTGCTTCACAAGATTTACTTCTGACTAAATACATAACATTTAGTATACACTCGTCATGTTTGATAATTTTTCTAYAAGGGGGAAAAGTTTAAATGTTTGCAAAAATATTTTGAGAAGTGAATTCAACCCTCCCCTCTTGGGCACCTCTCAGTTAGGAAAACTTTATCCTCCTTCTGGATTCTCCCGATTCGAATCGGGAGTAATTAGAGTCAGATATTTTGAATATCGACATTCCAAATAAAAAAATCTATACTACCTTGACTAGAAAAATTAATTTTTGAAAGTAATATTAGATCGTCTAAAACTAATAGAAGTTTTTTGAGTTAAAAACTAATCAAAAATGAAAAATACCATGGTATAGTTGATGATCAGAAACTACAGAGCTGACTATTTAAAAAAGCGGCACTGATAGTGCGTGTTAATAACATTATATTGTTAAGTAAAGTGGCAAAATAAAAATATTTTTATATATTTAAGTCACAATTTATTTAAAAAAAATGAAAAAATTTATGATAGTTGATTTTAATTATTTGACGATCAATAAATTATACCTAATTCAATGATAATAAGTTATATAAAATAAAAAATATTAAATTATCTGTTGAACGATAAATTTGTAAATTAATATTGATATTGATCAAATAATAATTTAACTTATTTATTTTATATACTCAAAACAAATTAAAATCTATCTACTATAACATCTTCTAAAAAACATATTTTTAGATATGAGAGAATCAAACTAACAAAAAGCTTCTATGATTTGTTGCAGTTTCCTTTCAAAATAGACATTTTAGATCATCCATAATCATTATCAAGTACAATATTATAGAAGAGTAAAAATGACTTTTGCAATGATGAGTCTAAAGCTATATACCAATGAGACAATATATCATCTCAAGGTATATCTAATAGAATAAGATATATATACGCTAGTATAATACTATTATATATATACTTAATAAATTCAAAATACTCTTAAAAAATATTTTTATTAATCTTGATAACAGAAAAAGAAATTGTTGAATAAAGAAATACAATGAGAGGAAAAAATAAATCTCTTGAAAGCTAAATGATTTGGTTTAAAAATTAAAATCTAAAAATAAAAAAATAATTAATTATATATTTATGTTAAGTGAACTACGCATATTTTCTAAATAAAAAGAATTAATAATAAAACATACTTTAAAAATAAAAATAGACAAAATAACTCACGTGAATAGATAGAAAAAATTAATATTTAAATTATACAGTTTAATATTAAAATAAATAATTATACAAGTTTAAAATGTTTAATACAATACCTCAATAATGGCTCTAATAAACTCATAAGAATTAGTGTGTCTGTTTCAATATTAAATATTAACAAGATCGCAAGTACCATGATCGTAATCTGATCCATTTTAACGAGTCCAGGATACGAAGTGGGACCCGCGTACGGAATATTTAAGAAAAAGTGACGGCAAAACTAGGAATCATTTTGAGGTCCAGCGTGTCTTTTCAAGGTAGTACCCTTTTTGTAGAATTTAATGCAACATTCGGGGTTCGTAGATTAAACTCTTAATTAACTTGTCTCTGTCATTAACTAAGGCTAAGTATGAACCGAGAGAAAGGAAATGAGGGGAAATATTAGTATTTTTAGAGTAGAAATTTACACATATTAAGGGATCTATAAAATTTATAAAGCATTAAATTAAGATGATTAAATTAACCTTATCTCCCTCCTCATTAATTCTCTCTTCCCCCTCCTTTCCCGCTCTTATTATAGTAATTATTACTTCCTTCGTAAGCTTTATAATTGAAAAAAAATAGAAGATTAAATTGACTATTATATCTCATATTATATTGTTAAATTTTCGTACGATATGCATAAAGTCTTTCCAAATTAGAAAAAAATAAGATGAAGAATTATTTTAATTTATATGTCAAATTTTAATTGTGGATGTATAAGAATTTTACAATAAGGGCATTGTAATTACAGACAGGAAAACACTTATTAAAGGTGATTTCCTTTCTCTATGTGTCTTCTTATCTTGGATCGAAATTAGGAATATTAAACTGAAGCCAGATATGAATATCGAATACTTATTTATARGTTTTTAAATTTAAATATTGAATTTGATTAGAGTATTAGATAATTAATTTTGCAAAATTTTTATTATTGCAAAATTTGCAATTTTGTTATTTTATTTATTTATTTGTATTCATTAGTAGTTGATAAGAGAACATAGAGAGAATAGAAAAACTTTGGGTTAATTTTATGTATTTATTCAGTTAGTCAYTTATGATTTGATTATGTATTACATATGGTTTCCTATCATTGGTTTGTATATAYCATATAAATTGTRAATAAATTAAAAGACTTACCACCATAAAGCTATTAGAAAGTAAATTATTGAAAAGTATTTTTTAAAAATAAATTTTAAAATCTAAAATCATAAATAAAAATATCAAACATGAGCAATACAAGATTGCTTTTGGCTTAAAAGGAAAACAAAAAGAAGAATAAGATAAAATCGACTTTTTTTTAAAAAAAAAATCGAATGAGAACTTTGCTTTAATATTGTTTAAGACATTAGAGCTTAGATTGATAATGATTACTTCCAATTATAGGGGAGACATTTCTCTTTTCTTTTTCCTTCGAGAGACAAACATAGGCAAATCAAAAGAACCCTTGTAAATTGTCAGCTTTTTGTTCCTTAGAAAAAATGCTGAACCTTCGTAATAGATCAACGGATCATATTTAATCGCTTTGTTTGTTGAATATTAAGAGAAACATTTTACTCTTTTTACAAAGTACGTATTAATTAATTAAGATACATTAAATAGATTCTAGGATAGAATATATACAAGTGGCGAATAATATACATAATATATATATTTTTTATTTTTTAAAGTATTTCATGATAGGATAAAATATACAGATCAAAGAAATAATAAATTGATATAAAATTACTATTCCCCCATTTGTTGAAAGTATGTCGTCGCGTTATGTTAAAATATGCATATCAAAAAAGTCATAAATTGTTCTMAAATTATRGTCAAAATATCATTCTTATCGTTACATTGGAAAATAAGATAATTAATTGCATGGGAGAAAAGAAGTTGACTTATGGTGTTGATTTGAAAATTAAATAAAGGTAACATYTRAAAATAAAATTAATTCTCTCTTGAAAGTTGGAATATGACATACTTTAAGAAATAGAAAAAATTCCTATTGGGACATATTTTGAAAAATGAAGGAAGTATTAAAGTGAAATTCTTACCCTTACATTAGAAAAGAAGGGAAGTAATTATATGAGAGAAAAGATATTGAATAATATGGTTGGTTTGAAAATTAAATAAGGTGAAGATGAAAAATAATATTTAATGATGACTTGATATTTGAATTGTGATATACTTTCAAAAATAAGAAAAATATCCTATTGTGACATATTTTAAAAAACGGAGAGAATATATATATYCATTTAATTCTTTTAATCTTTATTCTTCCTATGTATCTTATAAATGAATGTATATATATGTCGTGCTCTAATTGATATAAGTAAATAATCATCTCTATTTTATAAGTAATATATATATATATATATACGCATCGTAATTTAATTAATGTAGTAAAAAGCATATATTAAAAAATATATTAGAAGATTGGACTCCTAAATGACTAAAAGAAAATGGTTCGTTCTTCCCAAAAAAAAAAAAAGCTTGTTTATGTATTTTGATAATTGATTTTGCTATACATTTCGGGTGAATTAAAGATCCATTATAGGTTACCTTTCATTCCTTTAAAAGAGAAGCCCTAGAAATTCCCCATAATAATATATATAAGAGCGGATAGATAGAGGAAGAGATTAAAAAAAGAAAAAAGAAGAAGAAGCAACTGTTGGCTAGAGGGAAAGCTTGTTAAAGTAATTGGAAAAGTAGAAAACAAAAAGAGAGGAAGAAAGTGGAAAAAATCGAACTGGTTTCCTTATCGTCTCGTGGTCTTCTTTGCTTTTATATACAGTAAATTCTCCTCTTATTTCTTTATTCTTCAACTGCGAATGTCTTGTCACTCCCACCACCCAAGTCACGGAGGAGAGTCTCTGCCACTTCCGCCCAATAGCCACTAGCCATCGCTTACATGTTCATCCCTCTTCTCTGAATATTCACCCTCACTTGGGATGATAACATGCTAATCTCAGTCTCCTGTAAGATGGTTAACTCGGAGTGCAACTTAACTTCTCGGTCTCCTTGTCCCCAAACTTCAACTTCCTCTCCGGAGCAGTAAAAGAATACTAGTATCTTCAATGATCTTTCAAATTCAGTTAAATTGTCTTGTTCGATAGGGGATGAGAGTAGGTGACCTTCTTCTCTTTAGGGTTTTTGTTCTTTCTTCTACTCTTAGCTTGAGTTCTTGATTTAGGGTTCGAGATTTTTTTGTTTGTAAAATGGACGAGTATAGTCAACTGGGAGAGAATACTGGTTCCAGAGGCAGTTTCCTTTACGGAGGTCCGGTTTTGGCACCTAGTTCTTCCATGTATGGAAGAACTAGCAGTGGGTCTAGTAATCAGTTGCCAATTAATAGTTTTCATCTTCAATCAAGTGAGTGTTATGAGCGATCTGAAGAAGGCCAAGCACATCCGATCGTAAAAACTGAAGCCGGAGGTTCTTCTCAACATGGTCACAGGTTTCACTATCCTTCCATAAGTAGGGGGCATCAAACAGTTCAAGATTATCATCAGCAGCAGCAACAACAGGAGACTGAGAATTCCAGCCAAGTTGAAGCTATAAAAGCGAAGATCATTGCCCACCCTCAGTATTGCAACCTTCTGGAAGCTTACATGGACTGTCAAAAGGTAAACTTTTCTCAATGCGTACAACCACGCCAAAGCCAGTGTTCTTAAATAGAACCCAAATTCTAAAATCCGACTCCTCCGTCTCTCCCTTGTCACTGTGATATAGGTGGGTGCTCCGCCTGAGGTAGTGGCGCGGCTCACCGCAGTTCGTCAAGAGTTTGAGGCTAGGCAGCGAGCGTTGGGTAGCAGAGATGGTGCCAAGGACCCAGAACTTGACCAATTTATGGTGATTCCTTCACATTTACTTGGAGATTACTATTTCTTTCGTTTCCTGATTATTTTCCCTTGGATTTTGGTTCTAATCTCATCATTCCTCAATAATCTACAGGAAGCTTACTATGACATGCTGGTGAAATATCGTGAGGAGCTTACGAGACCATTACAAGAAGCTATGGAGTTCATGCGAAGAGTCGAAGCACAGCTGAATATGATTAGCAGCAACGGTCCCGTGCGGATATTTAACTCTGGTACTTTCCTTTTTCCATTAGCTTTTCTCTTTGAGAGCGATAGAGAGAATCAATTAATTCCACCATCGTCGTTGCCCAGCATGGGGAAAGAAACAAGAACACGTTGCACAAAGAAGAATAATTATCATAATGGAGTGTTGCAGGTGCTGGTGTGGTTTAACTTTTCTTGTGCAGTGTAGAACTGATAGTTAGAACTGTCGAGACTGCAAAAATTTGGGGGTGTTCTTGAGTCTTGACTCTTGGATGGCCAGATCTTTTGTTTTTTTGGTCATTCAATACTGTCCCMTGCGATTTCCAGCCAAGGGCAACTTTGAAGATAACATATGTGTTTTGCAATGCTTCTAAACTAAGGGAGTTGAACTTTTTGTCACGAGTCACAAAACCCTAATCACGAGTATATAGTAAAATGATACAATTTGGGGCTTCAGATTCTTTAATATTCTATAATATAAACAATATGAAATCACACGTTCGCTTCTATAATCGGTAAGCTTTATATATTGCTTCCGAGTCTTCTGACAAATCATTCTTAATAGTGGTTTTTTTTCTCCCAACATCATATCATCCATGCCACCCACCACACGACATCATTTCTCTCCCTATCTCTCTCTCTCTCTCTCGAAACGGGATGAGTACGTTTTAGCAGGAAATATTCTGAATGTGATGCAAATATATATGTATACCTCGAGTTAGATGGAAAAACTATTGTTGTCATTTCCGAGTCTGGCTTTGCTTTTGCTGTAGGAGCAATATTTGTTGTTGGTTCCCGGTACGTACTAGCTACTAGCTTTTATAGGCCTTGGAAAAAAATGAAGAACATAGGATGCTGTTCATATCAGAGTGCTGACCCTTGTAGCTATCTATAACATTGTCAGGTTTCTATTCACATTTAATTCTTAGTATTTGTTCTTTTGCCTTGCATTTTTCTTTCTTGAATTATACCAACCATGTCGTTTCATCTTCTCAATTCTGCTTTTTTAGATTTCTTTTTCATATCTGTATTGTTTATATGCTAGTAATTATATATATAGCAGTGCAGTCAGCAGGATAGCTGAGGCTCTCAACACAAAAAGAATATAAATGTGCCTGGACATTCTTGATTTCCTTTCCTCTCCAACCAGACTACTAAAGAAAAAAAAGAAGAAAGTAAAAGTAAATGCCTTGTCGATGCAAGCTTATACTCATTTTTGTTATCTCATTTCAACATATARAGTCTGCGAGAAAATTTCCTGAATTATTTTTAATTATATTTTCAGAGCTTCAACAAAATCTTGGTGATATGCTTGAGCATTTTTCATCAACTTTTTATATGCTTATTGAGAAGAAAAACTTGGTTACAGAGGTGGACTACGATGCATTTTCCTCCCTCTATTTAAACTGGTTTCTTTGTGATATCATGTTCATTATGATACTGAAGTTTAATTTCTTTGGGGCTTTTATTTGATTTCTTGTGCTTCATATATTGCATTGTTGGATTCATTATCTTAGGATGTACATTTTATGGACATTGTTCAATTTAGTGACTTGTCATGGACTATGATGTAGTATTTAGGCTGTTGGTGAAGATCCTCATGAATAGGAAAAGACCTGCAATTTCTAGTTAAAACCACAATAACATTTTAGAATTGGATTGGGTGTTTCATCCGTTTGCAAATCGTCATACCTCTCTTGTTCCTTGTGCCTTGTACCTTTTTAATGTTATGGATTTTTTGTCTCATCAATCAAGCATTTGTATATGTAGTAATATAAGTACATCGGAGAGAGAAAATTTCCATTGTGTATAGGATGCCGTGTCATGGATAATCCTTGGTTCTTCGAAAAGTTAATGCMCGGAGAGTAAGCTAAAATTCTTTTGCCAASAACAAATATGGAGGAAACCAGTGCACTGGATTCCATGTTTACTGTCCAAGTCTATAAGATGAAAAAGAATTTTTGTATTGTGGAGTAGATTTTTCCATCTCTAAGACTCGCTTTACCGTTCATTTTGAGTCTTGAATTTGGTAAAGTTAAAGGAAAGACCAAAAACAAATAAACAAGGCAACGGATAGTATTTTTTACCGTTTATCTCCAACTACAATAGAATGAATTTATAATTTTTCATATGTTAGGTTCCTTTTGAAATACTTGTCTTTCTTTTCTATTTTTAGCTTTCCCTTTTGTGCCAAGTAAATAGAAACTCTTGTAGCTTTTCCTATTTTCCCTTGCAATTTTTTTTTTCCAATATGCAAATAGCAAGTAGATTTCTCCCAAGAGTAACTGCATAAATCAATTTACAATGTAGGTTCTTTATGAATTCTTAGAAATGAGCAATTAGCCTATGAATTTTTCTACTGCGCTCTATTTTTYGCACTTATTTTGTTGCAATCTTTTGTGGAAATATCCAAAGGAGTGTTTGCCTTGTATTCCCGAAGACACTTCTTATTTCTTGGCTTATTCAAAGTTTTGAGAAAGCATAGCAGAAGTTATTTTATTGTTATGTTTATCATGTTTTAGGCAATTAGTAGAAGGCAATATTGCATTGAGGCTGCTGTCTCTTTGAAGCTATAGACAATTAAAATAATCTAATTTTTTGTTTTCTTTTTTCTGATTTACTCGGTTATCATCATGAATTTACTTGGACTGAAGATGTCTGCAGTGAATACCCTGTTGATCTACTATCAATCATAGGCATAATTAAAAGATCCCTTGATTGTATGCATCAAAATCAATTAAGCTCGTTAGTACCCATTATGCAGTAATCTTGCTTCATAGACACCATATATACAAGTGATTAATGATCTATACTTGGCAACATCTTAAAGTTCAAGTATTATATGTTGGTTCAACATATCATGACCTGCTTTTCTTTTCCTTGAAAAGCTATGATCTGGATGCAAAAGCTATTTAGGACTGTTTACTTGTGAATAGAAACGAGGAAAGCCRCCTAATGTGTTTTGTGAAGTGGAGTTTATGAGATTATGGTACTTTTTTCACCATGACATGTTTCTTGATTATGCACTTTTAGTGTAGGACAAAATATATCTATTGTATCTTTTCATTTTCTTTCCCAACCAGGTAACAGGAAAAGCTCTCTATGTCCACTTTCTTTTTCTTGTTTTTATCTATTTATTTTTTCTTCCCYGCAGCTTCTGCTTGTGAGATTTACAGATAACCTCATTATTGGATAAAATAGAGTGCGTTTAGCCCTATATTTGGTGAAAATAACAGGAGGCAAGCAATAGGTTCATTTAACACAGGAGAGATCTCTAAGTTGCAATCATCAATAAGACAGAATTAGTCAAGGTGGTTATGTATTTTGCCCTTTTGAATTTCYCCGCAAGGAAAAGTTCAGCATATACACTCAAGAAAGTTTCCAGAGATAGCTAATTTCTGTTCATGGATTTGCAGTGTCTTAAGCTCATTATTGTTATATGACCATCATTATGCTTCAAAATATTGCTTTGATGTTTAATCGCTGGTGCATTACTCTACTTGTCTGCATTTGTGCTGTTAATGAACAACTGAACAGATGAGAAGTGTGAAGGTGTTGGTTCATCTGAGGAGGACCAGGATAACAGTGGTGGAGAAACAGAACTTCCAGAGATTGATCCACGTGCAGAAGACCGGGAACTAAAGAATCACTTACTAAGGAAGTACAGTGGTTATTTGAGTAGTCTCAAACAAGAACTTTCCAAGAAAAAGAAGAAAGGGAAATTGCCCAAAGATGCCAGGCAGAAACTTCTCAGCTGGTGGGAATTACACTATAAATGGCCATATCCTTCGGTATGTTTCTATTATGATATCTATCATGTTTGAAGGTCCAGATGACTTGGTTTACTAACTAATGTATTTCTTCTTGCTTTTTTCTGGATGTGCAATGAAAATACAGGAGACGGAGAAGGTGGCATTGGCTGAAGCAACTGGATTGGATCAAAAGCAAATCAACAATTGGTTCATCAACCAAAGGAAAAGGCATTGGAAACCTTCTGAAGATATGCAGTTTATGGTAATGGATGGTCTCCATCCTCAGAATGCAGCCCTCTATATGGAAGGTCACTATATGGGTGATGGCCCTTATAGGCTGGGGCCGTGATGCATGATCTGATACTGGAGGAGTCCATTAACTGTCATTCAACATTGCAGGTGCCACGTTAAATCAACTCCGATCCAGAGTGTAAGCTATTACCTGCACCATCAGATCCTTGTTTTGCAGAATTGGTATTGTCATCCATAGACTGTGCCGATATTTATATGAAGGGCCACATTCCGCGCTTAAGAGTTTGTTTAGCAGCCTTGAAATTAACCAACATGGAGTGAAGCAATTTCTCTCATATTAATTTGGATCCAAACTTTGCATCAGGATCTTTTAYAAGTCTGGACTTTTATGTACTTTCCCGTGTGCCTAGTGTATTTGTGCATCCAAGAGATCTTCTTTTGCTTAGTGTAGCTAGCCTTCATTGTTGTGATATATATATATATTATACAAAGCTTTGTAGGCGTATGGAATATATCTGCTGGCTTTCAATTGTATATTGTTAGAGTGGTTTTTAATGAATTCTCGACTTGGTCCATTTGTTCTGTGTATTTGATCTCGTGTCCTTTTGCACTTTTTCTTTTGGTTGGGAAAAGTAGTATGAGAACAGATGRTGGGTACCCTACGYTTTGCTCAGTTGGTGAAATATATTCTGACTCTTATCCCAAATAGTGTTGAAGAAATTTCATGCCAATCTATCCGCCGTAGGATGGCATTGATTGATTAACTGCTTTATTGTCATAATGTAAGTTTCCATGGCKATGGACATTTAATTTCAAGAGAATGTCCTGCTGCTGCCTGGCATATGCTGGAGTAACGATMGAAACAGATAGGTTTAATGGACTCGTTTGTTCTTCTGATGCTTCAAAGCAAGGGTTTTAAAGCAAAAATTTCTACCATAGTGTTACTAAAAGTTYGATCTAGTCTACGCAGACACATAATATGATATTCTGGCAATCCAGGGTTTAGAACSCATCCCGTGGCAACTCTTGGCTGCCGGCTGATTTGAGCTAGAGTCCACCTTGCGAGTGGCATCGAGTTGACCATAGTTGAGGATCARACTATAAACTTGGATCTGCTTCAAATAATATATGATCTACAGTGCTTTGAGTGCAGCAGTTTCTGGGTTAGGAGATGCGCCTTATCCCTACATAATGCATGCATAATAATTGAGAAATGCACTTTTATATTAAGAAGAATCTTACAATGTATATATAATAGATTCACTGGTTGGTAGAATTTTATTCTTAAATTCCTYTCTTAACTCAGATATATATCAACCAAAAAAAGAAAGAAACTCTTATTTCTCGTCTTTCTATTCGTTAAGATAATCTTACGTACGCCTTTCATTCTTGTGCAYGGAGGGAATTGCCCTACAAGTTTGAGTGCTGACTCGTTAGAGCAGGCTCAACAGTGGCAATCTTGTTGCTCATTCGGATGATAATAATTTGGTAGTTTTTAAAGATATTTCAGTCGCAAATCCACGTGATTGCTGTAAAGTTTGAGAATTGCTGATATTTCCAGATATCTGCATCGCTGGCACATGTACGTGTAAATTTCATCGACTCCTTGAAGCGTGCAGCAAAACCTCATCTGTGTCGTCCTGAGGATTTTCAGCCTTCCTTTTTCCCTCCCGATATCCTRACCGATATTTTCTCTGATTGTTCATTTGCAGGCAAGCTAAGTGACATCTGCGCTGCGAAGCTGCTAGCTTCACACCCTTAGAAACTGGGGACTTCCTCAAACATGCCTTGAAATTTAAAGACGTGAAGCCTCATCTGGAAGAGGGATGTAAATCAACTGCTCTGACGTCCTGGCCTGAGGAGTGCTGGGTCGATTTTTGTCTGGCCTATTGGTTGCTCCAATGGAAAATAAGTTTTCTTGGTACTCATTCCACCCATTTCTGTCAAGAGTTGATTAAGAACTGTATCTGCAGCACCACCAGCATCCCATGCTAGTTCCTCGCTGTTTTGCAATGCAATCCAATTTATCGAATATATGTACATAAGGGGCAAACTGTCGTGCCTTGTCAAATATCTCCCGAACATTTGCCTCACTTTCTCCAAACCACAGGGTCAGCAACTGATGAGGTCCCTTGACGCTAACGAAATCGGCTTGACACTACTAGCAATTGCTTTATCGAATGTGCGGAATATCTGACAGAAATGGTGAAATGAAAATCGGGTTTAGATGTTGAACTTGATATCCCAACTGAAATGATCTAAGAAAGAGGATAAAAAAGAACAGGGTGCAGATGGTTTCCTAAGAGGCAYTGGTATAATAGATATGCACATGGCTGCCTGTATCTATATACTATTATCAGACTACAGAGAATTAAAGAGTGCTTGATTTGGAAGGGATAGAATTGCTGGGGAGAAAAGGTGAAAACAGAAGCTTTTCCACGTACTTGGTATTTGTTGTCAGATCAAGAAAGATTCCAGCTTCAGTTTGCTAACCGCTTSTGGCTGCTGAGTGCTCTATGGCCCCCCATAACGATCCTCCTCCGGCTCCAGGAAYGAACCCTTACATGGTGAGATACCAAACTTTCGAACTTCTCAGGGTGCTCAACTGGGTATTGAACAGTTTCCTGAAGCTCCCGCTCGATATTATTTGACCCACCAAGATCCTGCCATGAACCATTAGGCACCTCCAGAACTGTTTCACGTAAGGTTTCTGGATTCGTGGTACCCAGTCCGGAAGTGTTTTCCTGGTCATTGAATTCAATATCTCGCATCAATTGTGTCGTTCTCAAGATCAGCATATTCGGTGAAATTTAGACAAAATCCTCAGCAAGATCAGCATCTGAGATCAGATACCTCATCAATTTTGCTCGCTGATCTTGCTGCGCTATGACATTTTCTCACTGATGCTCTGAAGGACAGATTCGGTGCATAGAACAGCAAGATCAGAATCTACATAGCCAGGTGTATCTTTTGCAGCTCTTTCCAGATCAACATCTTCAGCTGGCTTCATATTTTCCGTACGGATATGAAGGACTTTTGCCCTTCCCACTTCAACTGGCACACCAATGCCAATTTCTCGACGGAATCGCCCGAATCTCCTTAGAGCAGGATCAATGCTGTGGAGTCGATCTGCTTGTGGCTCCTAACAATGATCGAGCCTTAAGGCCTTCTTCCATCAGTGTCAGAAGATGGGAAACTATACGTCTCTCGACTTCACTCGAGGCTTCACCCTTATCGGAGCAATGGAATCAATTTCGTCAATAAATGTTGTTGCTGGTGCATTTTGTTCAGCTTCTTCAAAAGCCTTCCTCAAACTATTTTCACCTTCACCGGCCATCTTTTACATAATTTCAGGACCATTAATCGAGAAAAGTAAACACCAGTCTCATTGGTTATAGCTCTTGKAATCAGGGTTTCCCTGTTCCAGGAGGTCCACAAACAAGATTACTTCTGGTGGCTTCACATCAGTTGTCTTGAAAAGCTAAAGGAGGAAGTTCCATGAGCTCAGGTATCTGGGCCATCTGCTCCCTGACACCGGTAACATCATCATACCTAAGAACCTAGCTCCATCCAGGCTCTCCTCATCTTCACGTTTGAATGGGTTTACCCCTCACAGAATGTATCRGGCGAAACAATACAGCATTCCCCAGAATCAGCCTCAACCACCTTAAATTAAACATTAAACAGGCTACCTGTAACCTGAAAAGTATCCCTCCCTCACGGGCTATAAGATTCAAAGAAGTATGGCTTCAAATACACGTCAAACACCTTGTCATTAATCAGAAGGACCTGGACTCGTTTTCCATACTTAACATCCGGACATTGATGCACACATACAAATTTGTTAATCAACAGCATTAATTCAAACTGTCCTTTCTTTTCTTTCCCTTAATCAAAATAGTGTCTACTCAAAATAACGGGAGGCTTCCATCTTAGCAATTGCGTTGAAACCTTTGAATTGTCATCATTCATGGCCCCATCAACTACAGTCTATAAGTCTATTAGGAGCCTTCTTTTTCTCTAAAATCGCAGTGTAGGTAAAGAGCTAGGCCTATATATAATATCATCAGGCCCAGGAAAGCATACGAACTTTAATCTTTTCTTTTGCGAGTCCCAGAAGACGGGACGGAGTTACATATGTCTTCTTGTTGTGCTAAATCATGAAGACCAGTCCAATTTGCATTTTTTCCTCCATTATTTTATGCTGTAATGACGATGACATTGTCAAAATAGAAGTGTGAATTTAGCTTCCTATGATAAGTAGTTCAATTAAGTCTATAGGAATAAAAGATAATTTAGTTGAATAACTTCTTAACTAAACATTATCTGAGCAAAATAATTTACAGAAAGTAGTCCGAATGTGGATATTTTAATATCCAAACGTTGATTGTCTARYACTTTTTTAGCTAAGGTAGTAGTTAGCTGGAAAGTTTCTAAATAAATTATCTTTTATATTTAAAAATTTGAGAAAAAAGAAGACAAAGTTTAAGATACTTTAATTGTTGATTCACAAATAAATTTGACAAAAGGATGACATTAATACAAGTTTCTAACTTCAGGGTCTAAATTTAAACACTTATAATATAATCGACATTATAATTACTGTCTACACGAATCTCTTATTTGTAAAATATAATAAAAAAATAAGAAAAATATGTAACAAACGATTAATGTTATAAATTTGTAACGCAATCCATTGATTTTTTTTTTCAAATTTTTGAGGATTTCATAGCTTCAGCTCGAAATTTTGAGGAAAATTTGATATTCTTTATGAATTTTTTATCCTTAATATGAATTTTTGGACCTATTCTTCTTATACTTTATCCTCTATTTATAGCAAAATAAATTGATTTAACTGGTCAAAGTCACATTTATGAGCAATGTGATGTTACTTGATTTGTCGAGCTCCATCTTTGATTTTCATTGATTGAACCTTGACTTCCTTAATATATATATCATTATTTCATTGATCAAAATATCAAATACTTCCCATTTTTAATGAAAACATTTAAATTTAACTCTTCATTATTTAAATAAATTTAATTTAATAAATGTTCCATCTCCACAATTACATTTGCAACAACTAAATTGACACTTTGTTTTTTCCAAGACGAAATTGACAAGAGCAAAAATTTCAYAGACTAATTTGTCATTAAGAACTTGCTTTATATATCACAYAGGAGATATAAAATAGGGATATATTTTAATGAATTAAGTTATTTCTTTATGTCAAAAGAAAAAGATAGTTATTAAGAAAAAATATTTTTCACTTTTATTAATTATGACTAAATATTTGATCACGAAACTATTTTTTCACCTGCAAAAAACATTGTAATCTCATCATTCATTACATAAACGAAAAATATGAGTTATCGATGTTTTTAATCAAACTTTTTAATTAATTTTAATTAGAAGTTAATTATGAATGAACAAAAAATCCGTAAAAAAGTAATAGAAAACGTGTCAAATTCTCAAATGTATAGTAAAAGAAATATAAAAAAGTATAAAAGAATATGTGACAAGAGTTGATTAGAGAGATAGAGAGGATGATAAGAAATGAAGAATTGAAAGGAACGATTGTTGCGATTAGCGTGTTGGTGTTGGGAGAGGCAGCCGACAATTCATTTTTAAATTGTCCGAATATGAAAGAGAACCTTATCAAAACCAACCTTAAGACAAAATAATAATGCAACCCGATATGGATTTAGAGAACTATCTCAACCACTAATAATATACTTTATATAATCCAATCATTGTTAATCCATGACCTGATTTTTCTTAATTTAATTAATGGCTACTTAATCCGTGTTTAAGAACGCTAATGGTCGCCCAGTTGAGACACGCGTCCGTCATACTACATGTTTTTGTTTTCCTAAAACAACAATAATATTTGCAAATAAAATTGTTAATATAAGAAACTGRGTATGTATTTTTCTGTTTAATAATTAAAGCGTGCAATGATCGACTTAAAGAGACAACAATCAACGTGGATGATGACGAAAAGTTAGGCGTTAATGATCATGCAAATGCAAAACGATCCTCATTATTGCTGTGATCATATGTTAAGTTTAATTACCTATACTGATTTAAAGGTAGGTCATATTTGATGAGATCATTATATATAAATATAATTTTTTTTATTAGAGCTGTTTTACCACYCGAGATATGCTTGAACTTCAATTGCTTGCACTGTATATATAACTTTCTTTTATCGAATCAATTTTGTCGCATGAGATATCTTAGGGATTTCAGTTGTGGGAGGCTTATTTCYGCCGCTTGTGTCYGGTCGACCAAATTAATCTCTCCATTCGAAAGTGAGAATCAAATTCCTGACATCTCTTTAAGGYATGAGCGTGCCGAATCAACTTACACCAACCAAGTTGGTTATATATATAAATTAATTAATTCGACAGTTTCTGATAGTTAATAAACATTTGTTAAARTAAAACGAGATTCTKTATTCGACTAAAAATAGCTTTAGGTCAGATTTTTTTATTGATTAAGTGTAAGATTTTGAGGGTCTAATTGGAATCCAATTTAGATTAATCGCATCAGTACAAGTGAATCAATTACGCAGATATATATTATACATGGGATATGGTTTAGCAACTTGTTGGAAAGGGAAAAACACCTTTTTACAAACTCAAGATGTATTAGTATATGGATTACTGGCTATATGCTTTGCCAGAAGACACTTATCATGCTTCTGATCATATTTCATGCGTTGTTAAAGATAACAATATATTCTTGTACCGAATCTTTTAATATATTTTTTAATACTAAATATTAAGTAATAATATAATGTTTATATTTATGTAATTATTATAAACCTACTTCTTACATCTCAATAATATAATGTTATGATTAACATAATAAATAGGATGTTAAAAGATATAATAAAAAATTTGCTATCCTTTGTTTATTGCAACATCGAGTGAAATTTTTGATATAAATATAGATATATATAGATTAGATTACTACAACTAATGAACAAAACTACATTATTTGTAATATCGTATTACCAATCACAAGGTTGATAAGTATGATTTGGAACTTTATGGCTATCATTGAGGTCAATAATCCACTTGTAATTAGAATTGATCAAGATCGATGTGGTAGGACATGATCCACACACAATTTCTCCTTCCTTTTCTGGTTTTTGTCCAAGTGCTTTTTTTGGGTTTAGAGAGACTAGTAGCTTAACATTAAGAAGATCTTATCATCATTCAACCCAARAGCAAATAGTCCCCTTCACTGCGACAGCTTAGCTTGTTGCATTTATTTAGTGCCTCTAGAATCACACAAGGATGCCCATTAAGATATATATTTTGCTCCACAACCCCCTCAAAAATGGGGTAAAGAATGATATATAAATTGAATAAAAGAYGTGAGAATTTGATCAGAGCTGAAATAGAATTTCTCCTTGACCCATGTTGCATGATGAATCTCCAACACAATCTTTCCTTTTCTTTTGCCAAATTCCCCAATTATGTATGCTTACAAGAACGAATCTAAATCATTAGATCAAAAACCTATTAATTTTCTATGGTAAAAGGAATAGTCACTTCATAAAGCAATAAAGTTGAAAAATTACAGACATGTACAGAGGGTTTTGAAGGGTGCGTAAATTTCTAAATGTTCAAAAATTACAGACACGTACAGAACTAAATGTTTCACAAATTCCACAGTTGTACATATGTAGATCTATCAGAGTTAAAAGTACTCCAGCCTAGCTAATTTTTGGTACTGAAGTTACCGAACATGTCTAGCAAGCCGCGGGCGGATTGGCAAAGGGACCACAGAAATGAGGCTTTGCTCCGACGGAGAAAGAAATTCTAGAAGAATGGTCTCCGCCACTACCACCACCACTGCCGCCGCCGCCACCGGTAATCCTTTCACAAGATGGACACATGCTAAGGGTGGCCGCRGGTAGCCGCATGTACAAGGGGCCAGTCAGTTTTGTACTTTTCAGTTCTTGCAGCTCTTTATGTAGCCTTCTGTTTTCTTCTTTTAATGTCTCACAGCACTTCTTCAGTATCTCATAGTCTACTTCCGTTTGCTTAAGCTTCGTCCTGTTGAGAACAAGAATCAGCCATCCATACTAGCTCTATATATATGGTCGATGAATCCAGAAGTGAAGAAACAGAAAACCATATGCATATTTCGATGGTCAAAAGGTATATATTATGGACTCAATCTACTTCTCTCAGTGATATATCAAAAAGAGATGGAGAAAAAATCACCTGGCTCTCCGATTTTGGAACCACACTTCTACCTGTCGTGGCCTTAATTTCAACCTTTTCGCCAAGGCCTGCTTTTGCTTCTGATGAACAGACACATAACAAACCAAAAGAAAGAAAAAYCATTATTCAGAGATTTCAATCACGAATCACTCTCCTAATATMGTACCATATAACGAGTACTAATTGATGATGCTCCTCCAGAAATTAACCCAAAAAAGGAAATTACAGAAGGAGAAAGATAGATAGAAAAGTTGAAAGAAACTTACAGGGTTGAGAGTGCTGTGCTCCTTGAAGCTGTCTTCTAAAATAAGAGACTGCTCTTTTGTGAGTCTAAGTTTTTTCCTTGGACCCTCTTCATCTTGATCTTCACCATTCTTCGAAGAAACTTTCTCTTCCTCGACTTCTTCAACGCTAACCTCTCTTTCCCTTTTCACACTGGAGTTTGAAAATGAAGAAACTGCGCTAACTGAAGAGGCCTGTCCTCCATGCATATTATTACTCGAATCCCCACCTTTAACATCGGGTTTTACGGAGGCCTGCTCTGTAAGTGACAACCCCAACGTAAGAGAAMGAAAAACACGATCAGATTTCACTAGCGATTTATCCTTCTGATGACGATGATGATCATTTTCAATCGTTTGACCATTCGAATCTAAGCTTAGGCTAAGTGTCGTGCTGCAAATATTATCAAGAACCATAGTGTAAAAATTGTTCTTGATGTCGAATTGAAACACGATCCGGAGAGTTGATCAAATATATATATTTATACACAATTAAGAAACGAAGGAGAATCGAATATGAGGTTAGTATGGATGGGAGAGGAAGACTAGTGAGTAGCAGTATCTATCAAAGTAAAGAATGAAATAGAGCAAAAAACGAATCTACACTCTGACATTTATGAAAATCTTCATCTCTCTTTGTCTTCTTAGGTTGACTATAAGAGAAGCTCCCTGTCTCTCTGTCTCTCTAGATCTTCTCTCCTCTTTCTACATCTAACTATATATCATTATTCTTATATACGGGATGATGTATTCTGTAGATGACATGCCCTAGTACGTGGAATCACGTAAAAAAGTGGGTGTACACAAGAACACAAGGGAGGAGAATGGTTRGCCACCTTTACTTTATATTTTTACCTTTTATTAGTTTCTAGTCATCACATAATGAGAAGAGGAGACAATTTCATACTAGTACATTTATTTTATTAGACAAATTTTTTGTTTGGTTATGTTTTATATGCTGTAACAACTTTAATATACATATACATTCTAATCTTGATGGGATATGCCATAAATAAATATTACTTTTTTCTTTTTTTTTTTAAGGCTAGGTGTTTGTCGAAGGTACAAACAACAGTTTCCTATAGGGCCTAAAATATATTAAGGTGGATCGTTATCGTCTGATTATGTAATAAACAAATTACTTAACAGATTTAATTACCTTACTAATCATGACCAGCTGTTTGATTTTGTATAGTTTACACTCTATGAGATCCCCTTTGGATTTCCTCTTCCATTTGTTAATCAGACGCACGGGCTCTTGCGCACCACTTTTGGCTAAATAATAGTTAGAATAGGCTATGGACCTATCTTCTTTCTTTATCTTAGAGTTACAAGTTTAGTGCTAATAATGTTTTATACGAGTGATAAGTATTGAATACAATCAATCGTGATATATTAAATATTCGTAAATATTTAATTTTAAAAGTGTAGAATAATTTATTATGTATTTATATAAAACAATCATAAATAAATATCTTAAAGACTCAATAATCCATTAATTGAAACACTTGATTAAGATTTACGAGAGTCTTGATGAGAGAACGTGAATTCAATCAAGAGTCATAGCGAGGGAGACAGGATTCAATTCTCTTTTTAAGTGCAGARTTCTTTTCCTCATTTATGAGGAGAGTAACATCCTCATTTATTTGGAGGTATACTACAATTATTTATTCTGGTGGAGTTCTTATAAATGAAATCATTTGCTTCTTGAATCATCTTAAAACGTCATTAATCAGGTGTGGAGAAGGAGATATATGGTTAATGTGACACGGCTAATCCACCGACAAACAATTTTCATCCGCTGGATGAATTCAACGGGTGATTATGATAATGAATCCCTGTCATGAAGACGAATTTCTGACCGTTGATAATGCGAAATTATTACTGTTATCTTTGAAAGAAAAAGAGAAGTYCATGCATGCTGCCATGGAGGTCAAGATGAGAAAAGTAGGGGGAAGAGATGAGGTCACGAAAAGTTGTCGAGCAAAGCATTTTTCTTTTTCTTAATTTTAGTTAAGATTAGATGGAGTMATCCAAACCTTCATCGACAAGTTTCTTTACGTGAATAGATAGATATTGACTTTGASACAGTGGACAAAATCAACAATCTCATTACTTAAATCATGTTTTAATTGCATAACTAATCTTTCTTTAATCCCAYATTAGCAAAAAGACAATCCTAAAAGATATAATTTCTTCTATAGACCACTAGGAAAGTGAAAAGTTCTTTTCACATTTGTTGCATCACGTAATTCGATGCCCTTTAATATAATTTTGAAATAAATTAAGTTTTTTTAAATAATATAATATTAAAAAAGGATTGTTAATTCATTTTTATCTACCATTTCTTACGGCAAAGACAAACCTGAGAATGTCAGGTGAAAATTATGGATAAGAACCTTTGGASTTTAATTCCGGGAGGCCAAATATATATGAATGACTATCCCAAATAGGTGATTAATTCAAAGTAGAAAAACACTTCATAGAGGCTTTTTCTTTTTCTTTTTGTTTTTTCCGTCGATCTATCATTTTTTTAATAATACAGAATGAGAAATCTGCCGAACGCGTCATATCATGAGCCCGAATTGGAGGTAAGAAGTGGTGGAACAAAGAGGGAAAACACGTGGAGCGCAAATGTGAGGTGAGAAGGTGAGGCAAGTGGGAGCCACCAATGATTTGGCATGATGGGCATTTGATTCTAATTACGGAGGAGGTCGGGGAGAGGATGATTATGATGTTGGGTTATTTTGGATGCTGGAGATAAGGTTTCCAAATATGTTCCGGSCTTTACGGCCATAATCGACCGCTCCCCAGTGTTTTTGTTCGGCRTTTTGCATCTCTTTTCCACTAGGGTTTCTCGTCCATATCTATCCATCAACCCAYTGGAGGTACCTCCCCATTGTGTCCCTCTATTTTGCAAACTCTCTGTCTCTCGTCTAACTTTTGCTTTTAATTATTAAAATATTTTTATCGTATTAACTTTTAATAAAATTTTCTAACAAATATATTAAGGATTTAACGATATATATACATCGTGTTCTTATTAAGTCTAGCAAGTATATAATTAGGAGTCTAACAAAAAAATATACTCAAAATTTTCTAATAATTAATTAACGATAACTAAATAATTTGATAAATGTGATATAATCTAATTTAAGTATCAAAAAAGATTATTTAATGAGTAAATAAATCTTGATTATGTTAACTCAAATGGAATACTGTAAGAACTTCTCGTATGKGATGGAGAAGTTTCAAATTGATACTCATTGCCCATAAGAAGAACGCTTATTAGCTATGTGACTCTAACATTTGATATATGATTACATTAATGAGTGTGATAGAAATTATTGCGATCAGTCTTATTGTCAAGAACTTTTGTTAGATATTAGTAATGTGCCCAAAAATTATGACTTATCTCCCTTGGAGTCCTCCGAAGAAAAATTTCCTTCTTTGATTGCAATCAATTCTACGATTGAAAAAATAATTTGATTCTTAAGTATTATATTTCAGTATTTGAAAATTACTTTTATTATTGCATAAGGAATATGATTGAAAAGAATATCAGTGCTGATATTGTAATTACTTTCCTCGAAATCTTAAAATGAAGCTACATTCAAGAATTTTAATAACTTTTCCCGCTCTTTCTCTTCTTTCATTTTTTTTTTTTCAAAGAATTAGAATAGTCTATTACTCTAAAAATTAAAAGTTAACATATGTACTTTTACATGATGAGAAGGATAATAAAATAAGAAACTAAATCAATATGTTGTGGACTCAACCAATCTTATATCTTGATATGGACTCARACAAAATTTAAATCCTAAAAATATTCTAATCTAACTTATAAAATGAAATCTGTTAATCAAAGTATGTACGAAGAGGATATAATGTGAATTAGAGGATATTTCTTCTTTGAATTACATTACGTCCTGAGTTTCATTTTTTTTTTTCAATAATAAGATATTAATCAAATGAAAGAGGATTTAGTATTTTATATTTAAAAGGATTTTGTTACTTTGAGATGTCTTTTATTTATTTATTTGGAAATTTCATATTTGTTGTAATTTCCTCATATGTAACGAAATTGTGATGTTTGATTAGTGTAAATTAATTATTTAGATTTATTTACTTCGTAAAATAAAATTATATTTGTTTACACGAATTTTCACCTGTAATATATATTAAAAAAAGAGAAATATGTAACAAATAATTAATATTATAAATTTAATAAGACAAATGTTACAATCTCTGAAATGTTCGAAATGTTCTTGTCGAGAAGTCAATCCGTTGACTTTCTCTTTATAAATTTTCGAGGATTTAYCAGCTTGATCTCGAAATTTGGGGAGAAATTTGGTACTATTTCTTCTAAACTTCTGTCAATATAATTTGTAGCCTTTAATATGAATTTTTGGACTTCATTCTCTTGTGCTTTGGCCTCTATTTATAGGTAAAGCGAATTGATTTGATTGATCGAAGTCACATCTAGAAGTGACGTGGCAAAACTTGATTTGCAGTGGTCGCTCCATTAGTTTATGCAAATCTGAAGAAGTTACCATAGACAAGCCACACCGAGCTCCATCATTGATTTCATTAGTTGAACCTTGTTATCCTTGACACATGTCATCATTTCATCGGTCGAGATGTAAAATACACCATAATTTGATAGGAGTATTTAAAATTAATTTTTAATTATTTAAATAAATTATGAAATTTTAATTTAATAAAATTTTTGTATCTACAATATTTAATTTATCTTATTTGAATGATATAAGAAAAATGACTCAATATCGCTTTGTCTCAAGTTTCATCGATTTACATCTTATTACATTTATCATGGAATAATTTGATACAAATATAAACTCTTCCCATGTTCTATAATTTATGCCAAACATTTATAAGAGAAAGGTTATTAAAGATTTATATTCCGAAGATTTCGATTACGATTAATCAGATTCTGAACATAATTTTTCTTTCCCCTCAATCAAGTGATGCCTTATAACTTGAGGAAGGAATCCATATTGGAAATCTCTCTTTCGCTTACGAACCACCCACCTTATTTAAAACTTTTAATATTATTAATTTCTCGATTAAAATATTTTAGTATTTAATGTAATATTTATTAAGCTTATTTACAAAGATAACCTGACTTTTTATTCAACAACTTCAAGATAATTACCTGGGGCACGAACCACGACCACAAGGCTGTGCAAGTGAGGAACTTGGGAATATCTTGAATGGAGTTTTCAGAAAAGGCTGGAATGAAACATCATCTCGGGTTTACATTATTCGCACCGCCATTAGAATTATGGCCAAGAAAGTAAAGAAATCATCAGGAGTTGAAGTTCATCAATATTCTTATAGGCATTATAGTCCCGACTTTTTGCTCAACGCCTATATTCAACTGAGGTTAAGAGAAGATCGAATCATTCACCTATAMTAATGGATGATCATATCAGAAAAAGTGATAGAGACGTCCTTYTCAAGTAAMAAACATTATATCTTAAGTCAAATTTGTGCAGTTAAACGTTAGGATTCTCTCTCAAGTGTGTACAGAACTYAGCGAAGAGTAGCGATCATATATTTTCTTAACACTCAAAGACTCACAAAAGATGGAATATAAACGTCAAGTCAGAGCTACATTCTATCGGGTCATCTTCTTCGAGTTCATGATGTCCAAGAGCATCAACAAGCCACCGGCTTTGCCAAAAAGCGGAACCTACCTTACCCCACTTAGATCGTCTTTCTCTCAAGCTATAAGGGTTTGTTTGTGTGTGGGATTCATCACATAGTATAGGGTTTTTATCCAACATCATGGTCATTCATGTTCTTTGGAATGATAGCACAAGATTCTTTACTAGTATCCAAGTGTGTAACAAACGCTGTCCAATATTCTTAGCTGGGGAATCACACTCAAAATAATTCCATATACTGTTTATGAAAAAATCTATAGGATTTGGCCCACTGSAAACGTTTCATATGCTTTGTGTTTTGTGTGTGCTAATGTAGCAGAGGTACAAATARCATATTGYCATMTCCTGTTGGCCGAGAAGAAAGCAAACCGTTATTGTCTCGTTACCAATCATCTGGTGCAGTGCCTCAAAGGTATGGCACAGGGGCCCAAGATCCATGAACCATACATTATTGAGGCTGGGGAAATGGGGATGGAACATCATACTTACTGACATGGCGACATATACTTTTCTTGATGGGCTAGCTAATAACTATAGTTCGAAGAAAAACCTAGTCATTATATTGCTTGATTAATTGTGGTGTGCGTTCATGATTTGTGTGCTTTATAGCCTCTAAGCAGAAACTCATATATTCGTTTTTGACAATCGTGCATGTATAAGAACTTCATATCGTGCAGATTAATGTATTTAAAATATATTATTATCTCGAATAGTAAAAATAAATCTATTATTTTTCAAAATAAACGTTTAAAGAGTTTTCCTTCATAGTATAGAATTAGCCATAAGGATATGCATCCTTGGTTATAATCTGGCTAGAATCCATTAACGCCCTAAGAAGAAAACATCACGTGAAAACATATATATGATAATTAAAGGTAGTTAAAAAGTGCTAAAAAGATCAAAAATTGAAAAGTTGCATGCATATGGACAAGATTGATTTCCCTTTTGATCAATTATAATGGCAACAAGGAATTATTCTCCACCTCCAAGTGGATTGCAAACTATACCTTAATTAAGTCTGAAAACTTCATTTTGTTGGTGTTTTTCACATTACTATACTAAAATGACATTTTATTGATTGTTGGAATTGCATATTTGGATTCTTGGTTCAAATTACTAGTCTGCTATTACAATCTAAAATGCTGATTTGCCTAATATGAATGGAACATTTTTGGAGTCAATCTAAAACTAGATTCACATCTCATTTTGAGTCCACATATGATAAGTGACTTTTCATAGAGGGTTGTTGAATATGTTTTTTAAATAAATCTGATGAAGGACATAGTTAGGAGACGGAAAACGATAATCGTCTCAATAGATTTTTTTAAAATCTTATATATYATTAATATTTTTTWAAAAAAATTCATATGYAATTTTTACTCCAAAAAATATCATCTCTTTCCTTCCAATATCTTTCTCGTTTACTTTCATCCCTTCAAGATTATGTTTCTCGCTCTCCATTCTTGGTCTGGCTAAGTTAACGAGTAGTGTTGCCCGTAAAATTGGAATTCACCAAACAATCAAGGAGATGCAGTAACAAAACTCACCACTTTTTCTAGAAGAGAAAAAGAAACCTCCATCAGTAGAAAGAATATAAACGATTAACTTATGGAATATAATTCGTAGAAATTCTTCTTGAGGTTCTAAGTAGGTGATATGCTATATTCTTATTCAAATAAATGTTCACATAGAGATATATCATTTACAGAGCTACCATTATGCTGTGGTTTATTCTCTAAGAATCATCCCTGTCAATGGCAACTTCTCATAGACAGAATACTAATTATTAATTGATGAGACAACCCGACACCCAGACAAAAGTTGTCGAAGCTTCTAAGTTTTGATCTTCAAGGYTTGCGAAATGTGCATGCATCAGAATTTACGAGCATCTCTCATTCATTCCTTAAGGTCCTGCTTTGCTTCCCTCGTTTTCTTTTTAGGATTTTTTAATCTGATCACTCTATATAAAATATTTGATTCTAGTTATTTCGAATTTTAATAGAGAGAGACTATAAAAGAAGCAAAACTATCCCGATAATTATTTGCTTATAAGATTCGAATCCGAAACCTTACTTGAGAATATCAAACTCGRAGTACTTGAAGAAACAATCCTTGGTCTTTTTCTTTTAGCCTTGAAATAGTGTAAGTGCAGAGGGAACATAGAACAATTTACAGTCAGAAACTGAACTCGGCCATTTGGTTGGATCCTTTTTAAGCAGTAATTATGGACTTAATTCTTTATTATGAGATTCAAAATGATAATGGTAGGTAAAAAGCCCACTATAAGTCTAGAACTTGGCCTAAGTTTTGATATAATATTTCATTTGCTAACAAGAGAGAATACAATAAAAAGAAAACTAAGATCCCTATTGCCTTTGTGGAAATCCGTGTGCAAAATGTAGCCCATTGGGCTTCTCCCAACTTGAACCCCTCCCTTCCTCATCTATTTATAAAAGGGCCTGTTGGACTGGGTTAACACAACCAATGGACCAATCTGTCTTCGGCTTGAATAATTTTCCATAGCKATTTGAAGCGTTCCAAATGTCGATCAAAGTCAAAACCCAATTCTCACTCTACCAAGTCAAAAGTGGCTTAAACCATATATTAGTAGCACTAATTTTGGGTCGTTCTCTAGAGTTTGCATTATTTAGTTGTGGAAGAAAAGTATTTTTTACTTTWAAAAGAATTAAAAATTTTAAACAACATCAATAAATAATAACTATTTTGAAATAGGGTAAGCAGAAGACTGGAAAAAATAGAAAAAGGTCAGCCAAAAATAAAACAAAAAAAAGAATTACTACTTTCTCCACCACACAAAGTAAAATATAGATAATTTAGTTAAACTAATTATTATTGTATTTTATTTTCCTCATATACCACTTATCAATTTGATGGGTTAATAAATATCATCCTCTAACTTAATGTAAGTTACTACGTTGATCTTGAAACTCGACACTACACTTAATCCGTGGAATGAATTAATACATCAACAAGCTTATCTTTCTTTTTTCAATTCTTTCTTCAAGATGAATATTTATTTCAATAAATATATTTATTAATTAATAAATTATTTGTATGATAATGATACAATTATGATCATAATTGAAGGTATATTAGAAAATTARAATTTATAAACCTATAATTTAAAATAGAAGAAAAATGAAAATAAACCAATCTTTTATGACTGCAGTAATAAACAACAAAATAGCCTAAGAAACCAATGAACTTTGGTCATAGATTTCATCGTCATTACCAGACTGGATTAGCGAATACGAGGTCAAAGGAGACGAACAATGACGACCGAATAGTTTTATTCTTGGTTCATCGTTTCACCAGTATAAAAGAATTGGCTCACTTGAAGCTGATTACCAAGAATATCCAAGACAAAAGCAACTAAGCGAGGAGCAGATTTCAGAGAGAAAGAAGAAGAAGAAGAAGAAGATGTGCTACGAGGTGAAGTGCTCGACTTGTGGGAAAACCACCTGGGGTGGCTGCGGAAGGCACGTCGCTTCCGTCTACAAGAGAATCCCAGAAGGTCAACACTGCCAGTGCAACGGCTGGCCTGGAGTTAAGACCGGCGTCGAGGGAGATAATTCCGGCAGCAGTTATGATTCAAAGGCATCCTCTCTTTGTACTATTCTCTGAAAATTTGTCGTTCTTCAGTTTGCATTTTCAGCAGTTTTTGTGATTTGAGAAACCGATTGTGTCCCGTGCAATAAAGCCGTAATCGTTGCTCTGTTTTACAATAAAATATTATTAAATAATCAGCTTTTTTCATGGGAACAACAAGTGCTTGGATTACATTTTGAAAGAATTTTAATTATAAATGTTATTCATTTTACGTTTCAATCAAGAAATTTTTTACTCCAATCTTAAATGTCATTTATTTTACATTTCGGACCAATAAAGGTTACTCCTAAACCAAAAAATTTTCTCTAATCATTACTAAAATATAAAAATCCAGAGTAACCTTTCCCCTCCCTACAAATTTGCAACAATGATTTTTTAGAGGATTAGCTACACTAATTACTTTAAATAATCGATTATTTATATAATGTAATCGTTATTGTGAAAAATTATGAGTAATAATTTTGAATAATCGATAATTCATAAAAAATAATTAACTTTTCATTATAAACGGCATGAAAAATTTTGATAAATATTTTAAAATTTTAATTATTCATATTGATTATTCGTGAAATTTTTACATGGTTACTTTTCTCTGGTTGAGTTTTACATGGTTAATTAACTCAAAATAATGTTTTATTTAAATTTATATTAGGTTCTAGAGTGAAATTTCTTGGAGAAAGTTTAATTTCTTATTTTGTATAATCGAAGTYGTATCTTTTAACTCAAGAAATTTCTCTTCAGGTATAAGTTTGAGAAATTCAAATATTTCAGTTTCCCACCTCTACAACTTCTAAGGAAAAATTTCCTCCCCTTATCCCAAAGTGTAATCCAAATAGAGCTTTAAATGTATTCTTGTACATGACACAATGGATTAAAGACGATCGGATGCTAAGTTAAAAACTATAAGCCTTAACATTATAAATTTCTTTAACAATCATGTTAAAGGTTTTTAAAAGTCAATTTCGTATTCAATTTTTGTTTATGATGTAATATTAAAAAATTATGGGTGGAAGCTTTTTAGGAAGATTTAAATTCCGTGGACACAATCTGAATTGAGATCAAATTAATTTCACTCAAATKAGAATATCTGGAAGTCTAAAAAAATAATGAAAGAATATATTAACTAACAATGGCCATGATAAATTGGGAAAATGCACCGCAAAATCAAATGAAATACAGAGACTTCAATTAGGAAAATCTAGAAAAGTACAACTAGAGGGAGTACCCACTCGAGGTTCCCCTGGCTTGAAAGTAACAGGCAGTTCCCCAACTGCAGTCACCCAACTGTGGATTTGCCCCTTATTCAGACGAAGCTAGAAAACTAGACTTGGGAGAGTAAAATAATTTTTTGGGATCAAACTACATATCTTCCATTTTAAGAGTTAAATTTTATATTTTTAATAAATAAATAAAATTCTAAAATTGTTGAGAAGCCTTCCATGTAGCTTCACTCGTGTCCCCGTTGGTGATCATTTAGAAGTCATCATGGCTTGATAATAGCGGCCTGCTTTTGTAAGATTAATGCAAGTTGAATAATCAAAAGTTGTATATTTATTAAATAATTAAGGACATTAAATTTTATTTTTAATAGAGTGATAATTCTAATATATGAGATTTATAATTTTTATTAAAATCTGTTAATACCCTGAAAATAGTTTAATCAATGGTTGAGGCYAAAAGTAATAGCTGGCCCAACAAAACCAGCATGGATAAAAACCCAACGATGTGAGTAGCCAAAAGAGATAAAAAAGTTTAGTGGCTGATGAAAGACAAAAAAGAAGAATATTTACGAATTGGCGATGAGTAAGAGGAAAGAGTTAGCCAAATCGGTAGAGATAGCACAAAATCAGGCAATCGACTCCTCAGCAAGATAAGTTCAGAACCACTTGATCGAAATCAATGTGTACGATCAATCGAGTAGTCAATCAAGGCGAAGGTAGATTGAGGAAATAGCATAGAAAAAGGAAACATGTCATAATGATAGCTGTTTTTCTCGACCGCCAACCGATAAGAATGTTGCAAGATGGAATATAAATAAGAAGAGACGAAACAGAGAAAAGATACCCAATCAACCCAACAATCAAGCAAATTATCTTTATTTTACAAGTTTTATCTATAGTTTTATTATTTAGCTAGCTTTATGATCACCTTTCTATTGTTAATAGATTTCATTTGCTTTGTTATGTAAGTTTGATACATGTTTTCTGCAATGTTTACAAATTTGAAATCTTATTTGCTTTCATTTTGCTTATTTTTTTAGATGTTAATCATTTACAACTTTTAGTTGCGTAGTCTGTTAGTTAATTCAACTTGTRAGTCTTCTCTTGCATTAATTGTATTTTCTTTAATGTTTTCCTTAGACTTAAGCCTAAATATAATCAATTTACTCAGCTTTGTTAGTATTATGGTTAGAATATACACTAACTTAGCTACTCTAGTATAGTCGTAATCTATTCCATGTCGGCTAACATTATTTTCCATTCAACATAATCACTTAATTAACTTTAGCTATCTTGATTGCATCTTTCCGACGTTTCATATTTTGCAGCTTATAGTTGCATGTCTATTTAGTTTGTTTGTTCCCTAATTGACTTATGAGACTCGCTTTGCTAATATCTTGGCCGTAGCAAACAAGTAACTATTTTCCTGGTTATCTTGGTTGGTTTGTGCATTTTGTAAGAATGTACTTAAACTAACTCAAGAACTCTACGTAGAAAAAAGAAATAGCTACAGATCTAATAAGCCGATCAAATGGCTAGCCAATTGAAACTCAAGCCTCGTTGGATTGCAAAGCTTAGTACGCCAGGATAAGGATAGCCCATTTAGCTAGGTAATTTTTGCACAACAACAAAATTTCAGGATGACTAACAAAACAATGATAATTATTTAAGAATTGGATAGCTTTTAATTGACAAGTAATGTCTTAGTGTTTTTACTTCTTCATCTTCTTTGAAAGTTACGAACTTGTATGTGAATTTAGATATATTATTCATTATACATAAGCACTGCAACTTTGCTAGTGAAAAATTAAATAATTAAATTAATTTATGATAATTGAAAATGCTTATATCTTATTATTAAGTTTCATTTTCACATGTTATTTTATCTTCTTCCTTTTACCCAAAATCATGTAAAGGAGGTTGTGCTGCACAGTTAATATCTTAGAGGATATTTATTCTTTACAGATAGTGTCCGTCAATATTGTTTAGTTACAGTAGGGGAAAAGAAATTTGATATGATTGTATTTTGGTTTTGCCAGTCAATGGAAGGATGCTCTATGAATTTTTCACCCTCAGTCATGGCTTTTACAAGTATTGCATTTGTGCATAAAGGCAAAAATGTTGTGTTTTCCAGCCACTTTTGCCAGAAAACAGCAAGGAGGACTTTCATATCATCCGAGAGATTTTTTGGTCGTCAAAGTGGTTGAACTCTAAAGTTTTCGGCGAAGAATAATAGTAGGTCGGTTGTAAAAATTTTAACTGGCAGAACTTATAAGTTCGAAAGTAACATGTACTAAGAATGGTGTGTCAGAGATGAACTTTAATCGCATGTACGAATCTTCTATCAGATTAAAAGACTACCACTTAATTTTGATGTCAGTGCAAGTTAAGACGAATTAATTGAAGATCAGCCACGAGTCAGCGAGAGTTTACTTTCTGTGAATAGCAAGGTGGTCTTGATTTAAAAAAACATACAAATACTTTTTATACTCAAGAGATTTTTATAAAGTTTTATGAATTTGCTATGCGCAGAGATACAGAAATGGTGCACACGTAAGTTCTTTAATCTAAATCAAAACAAAGCATTTATTGTTATTTAAGAAGTAATATCTTTTTTTCTTATTGTTATCTTACTTAAGATTTCTTTATCATTATACGTTAAAATTTATTCTAATCTAATCACAGCGGCTACTATACCTTATCTTTGTTCTTCGTCAATACGTTCAAAAAGTTTTTTTTGAATAAAATAAGAGGATCGAGTAGAAAATGGGCTAGTTATTATTTCGTCTTCGTTGTCTTTCGTTTATTTATCTATTAGATAGTTTATTTAAGCTTCATATGTTTACGTAACCGCGCACGGTTCGGCTTCGATTCAATTACTAAGCTAATCCGTATCTTACATCTTACAATAAGGCTAAAAAACGCTATTAGTACGGATCCCTAACTCAGCTCTATTAAGCGAAAAGATCAACACTCTCGACCCGTGCTCTCCACAGAGACGGAGCGACGCGGCGCTCAAAAGTCTACGAATTCAAAGAGCTGGTTTACGGACGCTAAGAAGTACAGCTAAGCATTGAGCTGTTAAACGAAGTGTTTTCAATCCCTAGGGTGTGTGATTTTAGGCTAAAAGATGGTTTACTACGTCTGT
>MEJB01000017.1:5135160-5257117 GCA_001752375.1 Rhazya stricta
AAAAAAAAAAAACTAAACTAAAAAATAGAGAGACTTCTGGGGATCTATTAGGTTTTGAGTTTGAAGTGAAACTATACTACCGTTGAGAAGAATATGGGGGAAAAAAAAATAGTAAGAAAAGCTTTGTGATTAATCAAAGTTTCCATCTCCTGAAGTTGCATAATTGAGCAAGATAGAATATCTAGTCTGGGCCAAATATTTCTGAGTGAAAATGATAGGACGAAGCAATGTTGCCAACAACATGAAAGAGAGGAAATTGATGACAAAGATCAATCATTTTCGAAGCTTTTAGCTAAAGAGCCTATTCATTTTCACTTCCATTTCGAACGAAAGATAGCAAGAAAAACGTCTTCATCATCAGAGTTACATTCCTCTCGCTTTCGGAATATTAAGAATAGAGTTAGAGATTCAATTTAGGAAAAAAACACAATATCTTGGGATGAAATAATAAAAAAGTTCATATAAATTCATTAATTCGAGAATCTCACTAAATAGTTTGGAAAGCTCATACTAATCCTCCGTTTCTTTTTCTGCCCTTGAATATCTTAGTAGTAAGGGAGTAAGGACCATGCATTCAGATAAAATTGAGCGGGAAAAAAATTATTATTTTATCTTTAAATACATTATCACCCTTCAACATATCAGTCACCCACGTAAGCGCCACGTGACGTTTAGTTTATATGACAAAAAGGTCATTTCACATCAATTTTCCTCCTAAAAACCTGAAAAAGAAGGAGACGAAGACGAAGGTGTCTTGAATGACTTGGATACATTCTTGTCTAAGGAACATTACGGAAATTTCTTGTGTACGCTTTGTTGGTCTCGAAGAAGACAGGAGGGCAGAGGATAGGTCAAAATTTAGAACTCCTTCTCAGCCAACCCCACTCCAAACGGCACCTCTGCRATTGAGAAGTTGAACACGCTGGCTGCCTCTGAGGTTAGGGTCAGCTGAAGCCGACAAAAACTGAAACATTCCCAACAAGAGAAAATTAATTCTACCTTTTGGGGCCTCAAATTCTGATACGACTCGAGTTCAAAATATCTACGAATGAATGGATCCATGGTAAAAACTTTCCATATTATATATAAAATTACGTAGATTATATCAAGTCTTCTTAAGATTGATTTTTATTTATGCTATGGTGTCAATATTCATTGATGATCGACTCTTAAAATAAAACACTCGTAATTCAAAGTAAAGGATAAAGAGAATATGTGCTTCCAAGTATTTTTGAAAGTTATGGAAGAACTCTTATTTATAAAGTTTTGGAATGAATTAACTCGAACGTGTGAATTTAACATATGATAGGAACCTAATTAGCATCCAATAAAATCTCCGTGTGAATTTAATAATTTCCCAAATTAGTGCTTATTATTTTGCATAGTACCATATAGAATGCAGTAATAGCAACACATATTAGCATCTATTTTCCAGTTGGCGTGATTAATGAACATTTAGTTTGAGTCAGGTGTACTTTAAAATAAATTGTTTCCTTATTTTAAATTAAATTATCTTCATAAGCTTGTGTACCAAGGAGATATATAAAGATAAAAAATTTAGGCTAAAGTCTTGATTGAATTAAAATTTAGAATATTTTAGTAATACTTTTTAACTCTACTTTTCTACTATACTATTTAGAGTATATATTCACGTCATTCTTTGATTCGTGTCAAAAATTAAAATGAGTTATAACAAGAAAGTGCACGAAATGTTCTCCATGCCTTATACTAATTAAGTGTTTATTAGATTAATTTAATATTTTTAATAATATAATTTAAAATATTTTAATATAATGTCTTAGCTGCATTTTGAATTATGTTATAAATGTGAAGTGAAAGGTTTTGACATAAGTGTGTTTTGACTTATAACTTATGGGTTTATTAATTTTTTTAATCTATTAAATAAAATTAATCATATCATTCCCTCTATCATCTCAAATAATTTCTTATACTTATAACTTTTTCTTAAAAATGGAAAAGAGAAGGATAAAATTGTAAAAAGAATAGAAACAAAATTCAGTTTCAGATTCAAATATCACAAAAAAAAAAAAAGAAAAAGCAGACCGTCAATTTCTGTAGCAAATTCTATTATATGAATTGCAAMTAGTACAAAATTTCCACATATAATGAGACATGAAATTATTGTCGTAGTTACTATGCTACCCGTWCACTTGAATCAATGCCCCGGGACAAGTTCAACTACCCAAATTTCTTTGAAAATTAAACTAGTCAACCTTTAGTTACCATATTGAATTTGCGAAGCCATCTTTTTTTTTTTTTTTTTTTTTTGGTGGGTGGTTGAAGAGATAGAATTGCAATAACTATTTAGGCAGTAAATGAAAGGTTGGCCATTATAAAGCTCAACAACCAGGAATTTTGCCTGCTGAGGTTATAGTCAGCTGTGAAAAATTAACAACTCGATCCTCCAATTTCGAAGTATTGCGTTTCTTGAAACATTACTAAAATACATCTCTTATTTCGAATAATATAAATACATTTAATTAATAAACGAATATGAATAAAAAATAATTAAGTATAAAAATTTTTAAAATATCATTCCTAATCCACAACAAGTTAACAAAAAAAAAAAGGTAAAATTTTTAAAAAATAAATTTTCAATGTAGATTTACCTAATTGACATTTTTTATCCATATCAACTTCATCCCTGAAATATTTTTCTTATCGAATATACTAGATATATTAATGTAACAGGATGGATTATGTTATTACATATGTTTCAAACTATAGATTATATTAAGGGAGAAATCTGTTTTAGTATTTTATATGTTTTTAAAATAAAAAAWTTTCAATATCACCCCTATTATATGCCTTAAGAGAGACAGTGAGGGGAGGAAGAGAAGAAAGTAATTAATTAATCATGAATATTGGGGTATTAGAGAAGATAGGAGAACGGTAAAGTATTAAGAAATAATTTTAATTTTTTTAATAATATTAATAGGTCTGCATAATTAATACTCTCTCTATCCTGTTATAAATGTTTCAAACATTCAATTTGTTTATTTTTAAATAAGTGTCGATTTACACATCTCAATAAAAAATAAAACAAGTCATAATTTTGCCTTTCATCTTGATTTTTCATGATCCTGTTATATTAATTATCATTCTCTATTTCTTTACAAAATTGAAAGAACTCTTCATCTTATTTTTTTCCTAATATAGAAAAGATTTTTACGTATTACATGGAAGTTTAAGAATATAACGAGGAATATGTTAATTAATTTAGCTCTTAATTAATGTGATTTTTTCAATTGGAAGACTCATAAAAAGATAGAGTATTTTAAAGCGAATGTAATATTAGATATGTATAACCTCACTTTAAAGGATTTCTTTTTTTTTTTTTTTGACGAAAACTTTAAGAGAACATTAATATCCCAATTTCAACTGGACACTGCGATTGCTATAAAAGGCTAATAGCCAATCCTTATACAATAAACTAGAGTACTATGGTCTGCGGGTCCCTCATATAGCTTGTCTGAGGTGGAACTGCTAGCTTGGACTTCTACAAGAAGATGTACACCAAGAAATACTCCCATCCTCTTAAAAGGCCACTAATATTTTATTATCATAAATTTCTGTATATATCCATGTTTGTTGTCTGATGATTCCGTGTTCAGCCATTCTCTTTTCATTTGTTCTTTTCTTAAAGATCATCTGAAACAAGTATGTAAAGTGTCCTGCAACTATATGATCTTTGCTTTGCTAGTCTCCTTTCCCAAGTTTCTCGCTCTCTGCGATTCACTTCTGTTTTGAAACTCAAGCGGGAAGAACAGTTAACCATTTTTTTCTTTTGGCTGATATAAGAAGAAGAAGAAGAAGAGATGATGATGATGCAGCGGTGTGCAAGCATTCGAAGTTTGATGCAATCTTCAAGAATTGCCTCTGTTTTCTCAAAGGTTAGATTTTGATAGTTTTGGTTTGTCTCTTTGTGGATTAATGATGATGATCATGACCATCTCCCGTATCGGATTCGTTAAAGACTATTGTTTTGTATTAATAAAGTTTCCTTGTTTTGCAGGAAACTTTCTGTTTCCATGAAATTCTATACCTAATCTTGTTTTCTGCATATCTCTGTTTCTGTTGTGATAGCTTGAAAASTGAAGTACTTTCACTTAAGCCTTAGAGGTAAATTTATCTTTGCCTGATAAGGTAGAGAAGCACAGTATGGGTCCTTATGTTACGATTTATCCATTCTTTACATGACGTGGAGACTTCACACTTCATAGATGCAGTGGACTGAGGTGGAAGGAAACAATTTCTTGTTTTAAAAACATGTCTCTAGATTGCATTTTCTTCTTTGTCTTTTGTTTTCTTTTTGAGTTTTAAGGAAATGAAGAGAGTAGGATGTTAGGATGGATTATCAGACATTTATGCAGTTGGTTTCGTTGCTTATCCAGCAGAAGGAGAAGGCCATATTTCAGAACAGTTCAAAAGTAAATAAAATAAAGCTAGCGGCAGAATATTTTTCTTTAATAATAATACTAAGAGGAAAACAGCTCGTTGTACTTCTGCTGGGTGTCCTCAGTTCGACCTCACAACTGACGATCTGGAAAGGCGACGGTTGACTTGAGTGAAGCTAAACAATTTGACTGTGTTTTTTGGTTCGAAAAGTTGACCGATCATTAATTGGCATTTGATTTCTTTTAAGAAAATTTATATAAACTGTTGCAGGTTTAACATCAAGTGATCACTAGTATCATTGTCGTACCTACTTACGAGGTCACGAGGCCCGAGCCCGAGCAACATCATAATTTAAAATGTCTGAATTTAGAGGTCATTTGACTTCAGGCATACGATGAAAGCATTGCAATTTGCTAGTTTAATAGATGTGAATGTAGTCGCTTTGACCAAAGATTATGGTTGAAGAACAAGGACTTTCAACTTGGTTTTGGAATTAATTCACTCTCGGTTCTTTCTTGAATTCTTTTTGTTATTTTAGTGCACACTATAGCGTTGAGGCCTTAATTCATCAGCCTGACATCTTGAAGTGAACATAAATGGTTGTTTGTAGTGAGTTGGTATCAATCAATTTCAATGTATTTCTTTTGGGGTTAGAATTGACTTCACCAGTGACCTATTCTGTTTTGTACTGTAGCTAGGAGCAAGAAACTATGCAACTCAGGCTGCATCGTCCCTGCAGCCAGCCTGTGATCCATCAATTTACAGGTAACTGAGTATCACGGATGGATTTTACTGTCTGGAAGCTGTCTTCTTCAATTCCTGGCTTGAAGTTTCCGTGATATCGTAGTCTATAGATTATTCAATAATTGATAGTTTCATTCTGCAAGTACGGAGTTTTACTAGTACAAAAAGTCATCATCTTTTGTTTCCTTGAAAAGTTGGTGTTCAAGATTCAGTTGCTGAATTTTTTCCATCGTAATCTTCATTAAATTGGTGAATTTTGCGTCTTTGAACACCAAAAAGGGCTTAAAGAACTAGAATCCCATTTATCCTCATCAATTACCATCTTTTTGCAATCTATTCCTAGCTATATCCTGGTTAAGGATCCATCTTCATCAAGGTGCTTGCGTAAAGGTGGCTTAAGGATAGCTTCAAAGTTTTGGATATCAAGAGTGCGAAACCCACTCCTTTTGTTGGCAAACAAGTTTCTTCTACCACTTGACATTAGTGCCTTCGACATCTTTAATCTGTTCAATGTAACATTCTATCTGTAATTCTGTTGCCACTGTCGGCATCTCATGTTTCTGTCATATTCCTTTTCCGTTTAATCAGAGCCATTGCTAGCCTTGTAGTAGTACTTAGTATTCTTTTATTACTTCATATCTGTTAGTTTTCCTGTACATTCACCTCCTGGCTCGATCAGCCTTTCTTTCAAATTGTGAACTGTTTGTTTTATTTGCTTTGACTCAGTGATTTAATGGGATTTATATAAGCCTGGCACGATTCTATATTTACAGTCATTCAAAAAGTCAAGCAGGATTCATAGTGTAATTGATTGGCCATATGAGGGCTCATATGAGGAGGGAAGTTCAGAGGAACTGTTGGGGGGTGGAGGTGAAAGAACACCAAAAGATTCAAATTGAAGACTAACGCTGGATTCTTGCATATCTGGGATGTTGAACTTTGAGAGCCATGGACATCTAATGGAAAGGATCTTCTGCATAATAGAACATCCATGCTGAACAATTTCTTGCCTTTATGCTGCAAAACTCAGTATTAAGCCCGGAGAACTTAATTTTGTTGGTGTTCTTAGGCATAAACAAATGACATTCTATTCAATATTACTGTCAACCATGAGTGTTCAAGAAACAAGTCTAACATGCCTAATACTTTTGAATGTAGCAGTGGTGATGATAAATAACTCTTTTGGCGCCAAAACTAAGTTTTTTTCATCTACGTTATACTTCCAGTGATGATGAATGTGCCAATATTGATTGGAATCGTCTTGGTTTTAGTCTCACGCCAACTGACRATATGTACATCATGAGATGCTCCAATGAAGAAAGTTTCCAACAAGGCCAACTTAGTCGTTATGGGAATATTGAATTAAGCCCTTCTGCTGGAGTTTTGAATTATGGGCAGGTAATGATTTCTTTCTCCTATTTCCTTTTTGTTTATGGGGGTTGGTTGGCTGGTAGTTGTTCACTCATTCCTTCAAGTTATGCAAAAAAATTGTAATCAGGGATTGTTTGAGGGCACAAAAGCCTATAGGAGAGAAGATGGACGCCTAGTTCTATTTCGCCCAGATCAAAATGCCATACGGTTGCAGATTGGTGCTGAAAGAATGTGCATGCCCTCACCATCTGTTGACCAATTTGTCAATGCCGTCAAGCAGACTGCATTGGCTAACAGACGTTGGGTAATCCTATTTTAATAACAAGTTTTCAGTATGAGTATCTTCTCATTTTTTAGCTTGACACATAAAAGAATGCTTCTATTGTCCCTTTGTGTTTTCTTCTGTTTTCTTAGTTTCCAAGTTGGTAACATATGTTTATTGTTTTCTACCTCTTCCTTTCTCAACTCGAGCAGATTCCTCCTCTAGGAAAAGGATCTCTTTACATTAGACCTCTGCTTATAGGAAGTGGATCCATACTGGGTTTGGCTCCCGCACCCGAATATACTTTTATTGTATATGCCTCGCCTGTTGGGAACTACTTCAAGGTTCAGACAAATTTCTAGTTTTGTTTCCTTCTGTTTAGATTCTGGACCTCATATAGCTAAAGTACTACACTTTCTGAATTTTCATTACCCAGGAGGGAACTGCACCGTTGAATTTATACATGGAGGATGAAATTCATCGTGCGTCACGTGGAGGAACTGGAGGCGTAAAAAGCATTACAAACTATGCACCTGTAAACAAACTGATCCTTGTTTAAAGATTCTAGCTTTTCTGTTCACTTTTACTGAAATAGATAGAATTTGTGCCCCAAATATATATGAACTCTCATGTTTCTATTAACTTTTAGCTATCTTCTGTTGCTTTCTTTGAGATTCAAGTCATTTCAATTCTGCAGGTTTTAAAACCAATAAGCAGAGCAAGAGCCAGAGGATTCTCTGATGTATTATACCTTGATTCAGTGAACAAGAAATACATTGAGGAGGCCTCTTCTTGTAACATTTTCATTGTCAAGGTATTTTACAATGTACACTTGCTGTTGTGTCCATATCATATTTCTTCCTAAATACAGAACGGTTCTTATGATTTGAAGAGATCAAAGTCTTCTAATATGTCAACACATCTTGTATTTTAACAAAGTCCCAGCTAATTGCTTCATTCATATTGTTCTCGAGGTTAGACATTTATACAACTTGGACTCTGGACTCATTAAGGAATTTAATTGTGCAGGGAAATGTTGTCTCAACTCCAGTGACCAATGGAACTATCCTTGAAGGAGTGACACGAAAAAGCATCATGGACATTGCAAATGATCTGGGTTACCAGGTAATCAGGGGGTGAAAACAAATGTAATTATTTGTATATCTGATGTTGCTGATTTGATCAGTTGGGTGAACTGATGTCTGAACTCTTTCCTGGACATGGTCAGGTTGAAGAGCGTTCAATAACTGTGGAAGAACTACTTGCAGCTGATGAAGTGTTCTGTACAGGCACAGCAGTTGGTGTTTCTTTGGTAGGAAGTATAACATACAAGGCTCACAAGTAAGCAGAAGTAATCCTGTAGTCTCATCAAAGCTACTCATAATGAGCAAAATACCCTTACTAACACTTCTTTTAACTTTCATGTGTAGGACTGAGTACAGAATAGAGACTGATCTTGTGTCTAAGAAACTTTACTCAAGACTAATTGGGATCCAACGTGGTATTATAGATGACAAGAGGGGCTGGATGGTTGAGATCCAATAGTTTCTACATGTATCCAGTGAAGAGTATATGAACTATAAGATTAATTTGTTTAAAGATAACTTTAATCTTTTTTTTTTTTTTTTGGGTTTATCAATCTATCAATCGCGTTCTACTAATGTCATGTGAATATTATCTTGGTCGCAGATGCAATTAAACAACCTTGACAGGCCACATATTCTGGAGGCCCAAAACTTTGGATAGCCTTTCAATACAATAGCCGAATCTAGTTAAAGCTGTAAAAGGCACCATTCTTGTTTGTTCTCTCTTGMTTTGATTCAAAACGAGAAGGGCCGGAAGCCCACAGAAACCMTTTTTCTCATGGCTGTATCTCACGAGATATTTTGAAATTTTAWCTATGATAGATGATTTTTAGCCCACGTGATGCCTAGTCTAATTTTTGTTGCATTGAATCAGTCCTTTGCATGGATAAGTACTAATAAGATCAATTTCTCCTCACAAGAATGGGAATCGAACCTCTAACTCTTTTAAAGAATYAAAATATCGAATTACTCATGCTAACTAAATTTACGGTACTTGAAGTGGCAATATGTTAGCCTTCAAAGTCAATTTGGCCCCTCATTTTTACAACTTATGAGTTTCAAGTCCCTGATTAATTTGAGTTGATGGTTAGATTCTAAACTGAATATACAGTATCTGAAGATTGAGGTTGTACCATCTTATTTGACTCAAAGAAAGAATTGCATAGTATGAGCAAATGAAAATTCCAAGGGCATGTGTTCCAATTCCATCAATCAAAATCTGGCACTGTTATTAGTCCCCATCAACCGAACTTGCACCAACCATTGGAAAAAGTAGGGGAAACGGGTGACGAAATATGAGCAGGAACATGCAAGTAAGGCAAGGATATACCTATTATTATGTCGTCGTGGCACTTTTTTTGACTCGCAAAGTTAAATTGTTCATGGGATTGGATTCCAACAGTTTCATTACAGCTGGTCTTAACATTATGCCAACTAGCGAAATGAGAAAAGAAAGATAATATAATGTGCGATTACGTTATTTGTTTAAATGGTGTAATGTTATGATTCGTTGAAGTTACAAATTATTTGACTTTTAAATTTTAGAATTGTTTGTTTGATTGTTGTCAGCTCAGAATCTTTTAGTATATGCAATATTGATTATACATTTTTTATTATATCTATTAAAGCACGATGTATATATATTCTTAACTCCTAAAATAGAATAAAGTAGAAAAAATATCGGAGGAATACATGCCGTGTTCTGATTAGTATAATAGAAAATGTCTAATAAGAAGTGTACTATAAGATCTCTCACCTCATACTATTTATTTAAATTTTTAGTAATTACTTGACTCATAATTTAAGAGATTAAGGCTCCATTTGGATGGCTCTTTAAATTAAGAGATGTGACTTAATTTAAGAAAAATTAATTGAATTAATGAGTAAAAATTTGGGGAAAAAGTTAAAATTTACATTTGCATTCCTAGTGAAAAAATCCTTCTCTAATTAAGAGTAAAAAATAAATGACATCATAAATCAATATATGATTCAAATGGATCTTAAGGCTCAAATCTTGATTCCGTCTTCTTCAAAGTATCAAAAAGTATATAAAGTATTAGTTATATTTTATGTACTTAACAATGTATCAAACAACTTTTTGGGGGTGGGGAAAAAAAAAAAAAGAAAATGTATCAAAGGGGAAAAGGATATAAGTTGCCTGGAGAAGGAGGAAATTGTCTTGAGCTGCAATGGGAGACTGAAGTTTGTCAAAGATGTGGGTCAGACAGAGACCAATAGGTATTGGTCTTCGAGGCCTTATATCAAATACCACATGTAGTATTATGAGTCGAATCTCTCTGTTCAAGAATATGATGGTAACACTGTTTTAGCTTCTAATTTGTTTTCCCTTTATATTTGCATAAGTGAAACTATAGATTCACATATGCATTAAAGGTCAACAATGTGACAGTATTGATGTGATAGTTGGCTCCTCCAACGGCTAAGTTCGCTGCATCTTCAAGATGTTTCTTTTTATGTGGGACTTCATTCCTGGGTTTCCTCCATATACTGTGTTTCTTCTTAGACCTTCTTCTTTGTCAATTACTACACCATCTCAAGAATTATATGGAYGTTCGAACAGCTTCAAATGATCGACAATGAACTTTGGACGAACACCGTGTGAGCAGACGAATTAAGGGCCATTAAAGATTGAAAATACACCCCAAACTACGAGGAAAGAAGACCAAATCCAATCTTGGCTAGCTAGCAACCCAATATGGGTATATGACATATAATCCTGATATGTTAGTCTCGTGTCTCCATCTTAATTTTTTTTCCTTTTAAATCACTTAATATTCGAAAATTTTGACTCTTATTATTATCTTGAATTTGAATTGAAAGGAATACYTCAAAAGTAAAAATCTTTCAATATTATTTACTCATGTTCACAAAATTTAAACTCAAAATTTAAAAAATACCAAATTCCTTGCAACAATAATTCGTATCGTAACTCTTACTTTTTATATAAAATGTCTACTAAAAAATCTTCCCCATCATATGTTAGTGTGTGACCTTTTAAAGGACAGAGTTCACATAACAAAATTTCCACAAACGTAGGCATCACATGGGGTCTGATAAAGGGAAGATCCAAAGCTAATAATCCAATTCTATAACATCTGAAGATTGGACAAAATGACTTTATACTAATTAAAAAACGCGGGGGAAAATGTTTGTAATATTAAATAAGAATTGACTCCCTTTATATTATTTTTCAAGAAGAAATTACAAAAATTGTTAACTACTAAATTTTAATTTCTTTAATGGGCAAGACAAGAAAAAATAAATTGATTGCATAATTTATATATATCTTGCTATATACTTACTATTACATTATTTGAAGACATCTTTCAAGTTTCGAATCTTATAGTACATTTTCTTTCTACACCAATCAAAACATCACTTGTATATATTTTAATTCATGAGATAMGGCAAAAAGGACTAGAAGATATATACATGTCGTGCTCTGATCGTCACATAGTAATAACAYAAAAATATATTAAAAAGTTTCCAATTTCTACTATCTTCTAAAAGTTATGTATATATACACGTTATTTTTTTATTGATATAACGAAGAATGTGTATTGTAAGGAGTACTAGAAGATCCATAACTCCTCTATTTCCTTGATTAATTTCACATGGTAAAAAGYAAAAAAAAAGAAAGAAAAACTATTTCGTGTATAATCATGATTCCACCTTGTAGGTCATCGAGTCACCTACCAAAATGGAAAATTTCACACTACTTCAGGGAAATTTTGGTTTGCATTAAATAATCCTAGTCCTTCTGGTTTTGAACCTAATAATAATGAAGTTTTTTTTGATTAGGAATCGAGTTTTTATGAATCATGAGAAATAAGCTATACTAAAATTTATTGTACAAAGATGTGAGTCAATAGTCGTTTATTTATTTCATGAAATTTCGAAGGATGTTCTTATTATTTGGTCATCATTAGGAGGTTAATAGCCATGCTTGACCACCCGGCAGACTAAAACAGAAACTTCTTCCTGCACAAAAAGCCTTTCTATGGTTTGGAMCCCCTATATCACGTATGATCTATAGTCTTTTCTAACTTTAAAACGATTTAATAACATTTTCTCCAATCACATATTAATTTTTTTAAATACTTAGTTAGCTATTTTTACTTTAAAAATAATTTTTTGAATTGAAAAAAAACAATCTCAAACAGTGTATACACTTAAAGGTGCTATACTCAACAAATAGTTGAGTATGGGAGGCATAATTCATCCCTTTAAGGGAGGGGAGAAAGCAATTGTACCTATAATTAAGAGGTAAAACTCAAAGTAGGAGGAAGGAGGAGGCCAACTAATTCCCTCTATACAAGAAATACAGGAGCCTACTCTTGCATAGACTAATTGTTCGTGAATTATATGTCTAAACATATGTGATATCACACGATGTATATAAATAAAAATTTTAATATAATAATCTAAGAACATCTTATATAAGTGTTCTTCAAAGTTAAAAGAAAGTTATTAATTTCACTTGGTGGATTATGTGATTGCAACATTCAGATCTTAATTAGAAGATAGAGATCCACCATATCTCATTTCCAACTTATATAATGGGGCTAAGATCATGACACTTTGAAGAACATGTGTCAATTATTTCCRATAATATATAAACTAATTAAACTTATAAACTTATATATGGGGGGCAGGGTTCCACTGCTATTAACGGTGAATATACGTATAATGACTCTGGATTGAGAAAGACAAGAAGAAAACACCCTTCCTCTCCCATTCTGGCATCTATTTTTCTATACATAACCTTTCATCWTTTRTGCAATCCCCCATTATTTTGAATCTTATGGCTGCTCCGAAAAACATGTTTATCCTTTTCCAGCTATTATAATCTCTTTCTCTCTCTCTCCGTCTTTCCTCTCTCTCATACAGACACAGAGACTCCTCTATTTCCTTGATTAATTTCACATGGTAAAAAGAAAAAAAAAAAGAAAGAAAAACTATTTCGTGTATAATCATGATTCCACCTTGTAGGTCATCGAGTCACCTACCAAAATGGAAAATTTCACACTACGGTATAAGAACAAAAAATGGGCAGAGCATCCATGCTGTGACAAAGCCAACGTGAGAAAGGCACCATGGTCGCCTGAAGAGATGCTAAGCCTCCAAGCTTATATTGAGCAGCCATGGAACTGGTGCGCCAATTGGATTGCTTTGCCTTCAAAATTGGTATCTTGGCCTACAAAGTTCCCTTCACTTTTATAATCTCTTTAGTGATCTTCAAGAACTGAAAAGCTCGTGTGTATATATATATGCTTAATTTGATTGCTGAAATCTTACACTACATGATTTTCTATTTGAATTAGGCCTCAAGAGATGTGGAAAGAGCTGTCGGCTAAGATGGCTAAACTATCTTCGTCCAAACATCAAGCATGGTGGATTCTCAGAAGAAGAAGATAACATCATATGCAGCCTCTATATAAGTATTGGAAGCAGGTAAAAACCTCGTCAATGATGATATCTAGATCCTAATTTTTCTACTGTTATTTAGTTATGAAGTCTCTAACTACTRCAGAAGTGATATCATAACTGGGGTCAAGTATACTTCKACGAATTTCTTCTTTGTTTTGGACGAACAGATGGTCAATCATTGCAGCACAACTACCAGGAAGAACTGATAATGATATAAAGAACTACTGGAACACAAGACTGAAGAAGAAGCTGCTCGGCAAGCAACGGAAGGAAATACAGGCTCGTAGAAATAGCAAACAAAACCAAGAGATGAGAAAAGGCAGAGAGAATTACATGGTTTCTTCTGATAACAATAACCAAAACCCCTYTTGGCCAGAGCTGCCAGTACTTCCACCCATACCATACTCAACTGAGGAGCRCCGCTTCAATGACCATACTTCTATCAGAAAGTTGCTAATAAAGCTTGGAGGGAAGTTTGCTAGTGATGATAACCCAACAAATGGCTTGGCAAATCTTCAACATCCGGCGGTGGCTAATTCATTAGTGCAACCACTATATCAGCAGCAAGTTAATATGCTTTCTTCTGCTCCAGTACCGGATGTCTTAAACACTTCTTCTTTGCCAGACATGGAATACAAGATGAACGCAGCTGATCATATGTCCATGCTGATAGCACAAGGCAGTTTTGCYTCTGAGCTTGAACAAATGATCTATAACAATCCGCAAAAATTTGATGGTCTGGAGTTCTTATGTGGAGATATTATCATGGACAATAGAATTGGAGCTACTTGTGGAGGGAGTTSGGGTTGGGGTGAGATGACCTCTCTGTTACTTCCATCTGTTGCTTCGAGCTATGACGGTCAGCAAGCTATACTTCAAGACTGTGCCGCCGATCATCTGAGGTACCCTGGGCCATGATAATGGTAGTGTGTATTATAGTGTAAATTTGTATTGCAAGGAGAGCTGGACTTGGATTATTAAGTAAACCCTAATAAACTTATTCAGTAATATGTTACCTTTTTGCTTTAATTTATCCTATTCGGACTCTAAATGTAAGTCATCTTGATGTTAAATTAAAAAAATTAATCAAGAACTTTGGAGCTTGATTTGTTGCATATACTTGGTTTCTGCAGCATCCGGTTTCGCTCTCTAGGAACTTTTCTTGCTTCTGCATAATGYTAATGGTGAAGCTAGAAATTCATGCGCAGTATACTTATCAGAAACTGAAGAGTTGTTACAATTACAATGTGTTGGTTTTCCTTTGACAATAGTGTTCATATTGTATTAGTAGCGAAGTTCTATGCGGCTGGCACCCCTCCTGAAAATGAAGCTAGCAAATGGTACATGCGTTTGACATATTTGGCCACAGCATATGTCGAACTTTGAAGAGAAGGGCATTTTCCCCAACTTTCTGCAACTAGTAAAATTGATATTTGTCACATCTAAAGTCTTATAGTCATATGAAATTAGTCTTATGATCGAAAGGAAAGAGTTAACATTTAAAGATCACTTGGGTCATCTGTTGATATTATCATTATATGCAAGAAAGAACTATTTTACTCTTAATTATTAGTTTACCTTTTCTTTTCTTTAAATTTCATTTTCATTATCTATTTAACTATTTTTATTGGAATACCTGTGTAATTGTTATCTCRGTTGACTCAGATGTTCATCATTTATTGGCTTCGTTATGTTCAATGTTGATTTGAAGTGGGAAAGAAGGTTCACATGTTCATGGAAGTATAGTCTTGTTTGTAGAAGTCAAGACCTATAAGCTGGTCTCTTCCAGGTTTAAGATAGGGTACGGATACTTACCCAGATGGTTGAAACACATATATAGATCTCTATTTCCTTCTCTAATGTATTCTTYTTTTCTTGGATCATTAGGTCAACAGAATGTGCCTCACTAACACACAAACAAACAGACAAGTTGTAATGTAACTCTTATAATGTTTTTGTTGTAAACCAACCCTTTTTTTCTCTGAATTCTCTAAGTATTCAGGGATTAAGGAACTTCTTCTGCAGAATAGATCAACAGAAGAACTACTACATATGCTGCTCCTTTTGGAGGAACCTTAAGGATTTTCCTCTTTGTGGTCTTGCATCTTCGTTGTCTTTTTTAATGTGTTAGATAGCTGCTAAGCATGTRTTATACTCCTACATGCGTTTGTAGCATGTGGTAACTCTACATTTAACTCCAAGGTGCACTGCCAACAGCTCTCAATCCAAGGCAAAATGTTTACTGAAACAAAATTATTGTTTTTTTTCCTTTTCGCAAGAATGTTACTTTGTATGCATTTATTACCCTGATCATCCAATTTCCCGGAATCTGTAAAATTAAAACCGTACTCCATAAGTTCCTCCGGGGTCATATGGTTCCTCAAAGTATGTTAGTCTTTTTACAGYGAATATCCATGCYTAGAATGCTTAGCCATTAGTAACAAAGCTGAAAGTTTTGGCACTTGGAGTGGAAGGCAGTCAGCTGTTGATATGCTGATCCTTGAAGTCATTGGGTAGAGCAGATATGATTTGTAGGTGGACATTTTGTGGAGACTGGAGAATATGTTACCACTGGACTTGAATATGTTCATAGGCACCTGCTATAACTGAACTATAAAGTCTGTATGGACCATTGTTGAATAATTTGGAATACGAAATGCACAATAGAAACTAGTACTGCTACCATTGACAAACAAGCAATGTTTTGAACTCATTAACWAGAAGRATTGTCTTTCTACTTCTGTTCCTGCTATTCATGCAGCTGAGGATTCCCCCTGTAGAAAGTAGTTYTGGTATTGTCGCAGCAACCCTTGATTTAGCTTCTTTTGGCATGGTCTTTGGTTGGCTGGCCAAACAAAGCTAGAAAATTGTTTACAGTTGTAAAAACTTTAGATCTGGGGATATTATTTTGGGCTGACTTTTTGCTCCTAGCGAACCTTTTTGTTTGATAAGCGAAGGTCAAGGTTTGTTAGAACTTATTTGCATAATTTAGAGCTGGTAGGTATCACTTCTAGCTTCCAGAAAGATCATGACCCCGACATTAAAGCCGTTGGCCAACGTTTCTCATATATAATAGGTTTCGTTTTCTTGGACATGTCCATATAGTTGTGCAATTTCTCWGTATAAAACTGAAAAGGATGATCTGCTAAAATGCACAAGTTGGCATATATGTTTGCTTCATGCATTTGGGGCAAGTAGTTTGGATAGTCATGTTTCTGCTCTAAATGTTACGTAAATACACTCWCCTGTTAAATATCCAGTTTAATGTGTATCTTTTAGCATATATTGGCATGCAAATGATCATATTAAGGTTAGATACAAGTAATATCAGGTATGTAGAGCTCACTTTGTTTGTTATCGGGTTTTTCTTTATCAAAATGGCTTCAACTTTGATCAAAGGTTATCGTTTCGTTTTGATTTTTCCTATATGCTATTTATAGCTTTAATGTATTGTGAGGTAACGTCATTAACTTTTTTCAAATTCTTTGTGACATAAAATTATGATGGAGATAATAATACAATCTAAGATTGAATTTTTCATGTGATGACACGATTTAAGATTGAGTTAACGCATAAATAATATATGACTAAAAAAAAAACAAATTAAGCATACCTTTTTTAGAATTTGAGCTATTATGACTAATTATTCGGTTATTAGAGAGGAGGAGTCGATGATACTCATATCTTGTTAATAGATAGTATCTTTCCAGGTATTCACAGACATGCCCTAGAACATCTCAAGAATAAGCGGATCTGTTTCAAACAGAATTACTTATTGCATGGTTGTTTCTTGAGTAACATGTATCCTGGGTTTAGGAGCCTCAAACGTTTCCAAAGCAAAAACAAAAAAAAAGGAAAAACTAGAAACATTCGGCATATATTCTGCAGGTGAATATACTTGACTTAACCCTTTCCTGTCTTCAAGAAAGCCATGTGTATGTCTTTTGTGCTTATTGACATATTGTCATTACCCATAAAATTCCTTGCAGAATTYTTTTTTRAGGGCAAGAAYAGAAAACGCAGAATACAGATAAGCTCTACTGTACTTACGTCCAAGAAAGCAAAGAAACACATTTAATCCCTAGTTTATATTTGTAAAGTGAAAAGGAATATCCCCTGCTAGGAAGAAACACAACYCAAAGAGCTTCAAAGAAACGAACAAAATTTCAAAATTTGACTTTACTTGAAGCACATTCTGGCAACTTGGAGACGACGACATATAAACACCAAAGAAAAAGCCCTGATTGAGGCATTTCTTGTAGGGGTTTGTCATAGCCATGACAAGAGCCAAACGACGACTATCTTCATCTTCTTTTTAGTTTTATATTTATCGTACTTCTGAGTTATCTGAATGGAAGTTTTTGTTTATTTAATGATAATGACACTCACTAAGATGAGAAATTCCTTGAGATTTGTCGTCTTTTTGCACCTGAAAAAGTTTATATTTCTTTAAAATGCATTAGAAGGACTTGAAATTGATAAATAATACCTCTATATTCCTTCTCCAAAGACAACAAGATAGCCGTCAATGCCTTTTGCCCAATTTCAAAATGAAGGGTACCTATGACTTATGCCTACCTTTTCTTCTATGTAATCATGCATCTCCAACACAGTTTTTTTAAAAAAAAAAAAAAGGATAATTCTTTCTCATGTTCACATATTATCATATTAATTCGCGTTACCATTTCTTGTGTCCAAAATATTCGTTAAAAATTTAATTGACTTTGATACTATAACAGTATGACGCATGTAAAATTATTATGTTTTATCATCATTTGTCAAAGCCATCACCAACTGTTAAGAGTCCAGTGCTTGAGAGGATACTTTTTTCATCGCTCATATTTTTACTATGTAAAATTAACTCTGATTTGACTAAATTGTACTCGTTGAATCTAACTTTTATTTAAAAAAAAATTTGACTTAAAATTCTTTTAATTATAAGTATAATTTAACTTAAAATATCACTTAACTTATCAGTCTACCTACCAACTCTATCAAATTTCTGGAGCAGTCTCGAGAATCAGTCATTCGATCCCCTCTCAAGACAGCTGCTGCAGCTAAACGTAGTATTGGGCAGCAGATTCTATGAGGCCCAAGAATTTGCATCTAAAGTACATTTCCTAAAAGGACCAGTCCACTGTGTGGTGAGTGGGGCAGGGTAGCCCGTTACTATTGGCACCAAAAAGAATTTGGGCTTATGGCTCAACTTAACTTGTTTACCCAACAAGGCTTAGTGGCCCAATATTCTCTTTCGGCCTATCAGCAGAACTATAAGGAGTCCAGAATATTTCTACTTGACAATTATACCCTTTTCTTTTTGCTGAACCCTTCCTATGTGTTTGATTACTGTCACAGCGAGAGAAAATGGCGTTCCCGTCGTCGGCGATCGGTTCTCCAAGTTGCCGGGTAACTACGTCAWCTTGTCCRCCGTCACAAGTTGTATAACGTAACCCAAATTAAAGAGCCATGTATTAATTGAGKAAATCMGATGTTCAATGATTTCTGTTGTGAGAACTGCTTGTTCAGCTGAATGCATTTAGACAATCTTGGATTTTCTTTATTTCTCGTCTTTTATATGGTTCATTAATTTCCCTTGCTTGTGAAATTTGTTTCTGAAAATTTGGAGGAAAATCATAAGCATACTAAGGTTTCTACTTTCTAGTTTGCTCATGAAATGTTTTCATCGTCTTATGCCAGCACGAACCAAAATAAATTGAAGCCTTTTGCAAAGACGATGCCTTGTCTATTTTTATTTTCTTCTCGTGGACATTCCAGATTATATTGGGTTGCTGTTTGACCCTTAATTGATCCACCTGACATTGCTGATAACCGCTCACCTCCCGTCCAACTTTGAATCTGTTATATTTCTGAGTTTTCTTAGCATCTTTCAAGTGTTGTTACTAAATGTGCCAGAAAGTAATGTACTAAACCTCTTGGTATTGCAGATGGCCTCTGAGCTGACAAAAAGTATGGGGTAAATGCAGTCTAACATATGCATTCCCCAAGTTAGATTAGGTAAAAGGTGTGCTAGAGGTGTGTTGAAACAAAGGAAATTTAAAGCAATTTTATGTTAGAAACACACATTTACAGTTGAAATGCAAGGTATTTTGGAACTCTATTTGTGGCCCCTGTTGAAGTATATGATATCATTTCTTGCTGGTTTTTTAGGATTACCATGTTATTGATACTTATTTTTGCGCAAAATTCTTGACATATTGCTTTCTGAAAGATTGTATTTCAAAAGTCCTATCCTAAGTTACCTTAAACATGGTGTATTTTAGGATATTTGTGAGAACTAAATATGTCCTTTGTTTATGCGTACTTGCTAGTTCATTTCGTCTAGTTACAGTCTTTCTTGGTAAAGTATGAAATACATGACTCATTACATTTTTAACATGTTCAGACTTGGATTCTCATGAAACTAATGAAAACTGTTATGTTAAAGATGCGTGCTCTTAGGAAAATATGTTCTGATCCTGTTACAGTAATCCAAAAGTCTACAGTTTAACTTATTGAGTCTCATTTCTGTCACTAAAACCACTCTTCTGGTGCATACTTCTCGTACATTGTTTTAGATATTGTCAACTGTATTCTTTCTTATGCTACCACCAGCTTCAGAAATCGTATGGTTCATTTTTCGCTTCTATATATGTTCTGTACACTTAGAAAGAGCATCATGTGTCTGTAATGTAATGTACTTATCTACTAGGAGGATGATGATTTAAGAAGTAATTTCACTTGCAGATTTTTGTTTTCACTTGAGAAAAAGGGTCCTTTGTACAAGGATAGAAAACACAGATAATCCCTGCCCTCGCCCAACTCTTTATTCAACGAAACCAGAATGGGTCCTCAAAAGATTATTTACATGACATTGCATTAACCTCTCTGGAACAGATTCCATTGTTTCAAAGACTGCCATCACAACGCCATGGCCATTTTACGGGGCATGTCTGGACTTGTCCAATTTCTGCCTCTTTTTATGTGAGATCATCAACAAGGGGACCATCCGATGAGCATCCGAAGTTGAAGATGCAAGTGGATTCTGCTGTGAAGAAAGTAAGTGAACTTTTCCCTGATTCAGTACACAATTTCCCATGGAAGAGAGCAGAGACCATCGCAGTGCAGCAACTGCTAGRTTTAGGACAGAAGGCATTGAAGTGGTCTCTTGTTGCACTTTTTATTTTAAGTTCTTCATGTGACATCTTAGGCTCTATCTCTGGAAACAAAGAGTTGTTGATCCCTTTKGGTCTTTTCTTCGGATGCACAACTGCTGACTTCTTGAAAGAAACATCTCAAGATTTTTTTCAGGTATTGTCCACCCAAAGTTTTCTCGGTACTATATCAGTTCTTCTTAGCTTCTACCTAATCTGATGCTTGGTTTTACAGGAGAGAGGCATAACTTGGCACCTTTTGGGTATATGTTGCTTTTTTCTTCTGGTTAAGATCTTTGCTATATATTTCTTGGGTCAACAGTTCTTATTGCATACTGCAAATGGTGGGCTAATGCAAGTGCTATGGAATTGGATAAGTTCATCACAACCTGAAGGAGACCACAGAGCAAATGTCATTCTGGAAAATGCATCCACTACCTCAAGTGCTGCAAATTAAATCTAATGGCTTATGGACTTTTCAGTCAGATTTTAAATGGTATGGTAAGAAAATTCTGATTTAAGATTGAACTGCGCAGCTATCTTCTGCTCCTACACCTGTGGAAAGAAATGCTCAGGTGAAGTTGCTGATGATGTCAGTGATGGGGAAATTCACGATGGGAGCTACGAAGGAAACACTAGCTGGAAGTTGTGACATTGTCTGTATGCTAATTTTCTAATTTTCATTGGTTGAGTTAAAACCAAGTCTAAACAGAAGATACAGAGGCTCAAGGTAGTACATCAAACTAAGGTCRTTACGCATTACAAATGCTATTAGAAAAGAGTCCTCCATAGTTTGTTCGAAAGTAGCTTTAACCCAAATACTTTATCTGACTCAACGAGAACGTATTTCATTTTTGCACGAGCTCCTCTTATTTTAAAGCTTGTTCGTCCTGAATTGCGCTACAAACTAGCTTTCTGTATTGCTTTGGGTTTCTAAAGATAAATCTTAAAAGAATATGTTGGATGGTATAAACATTTCGAAATAGGCAAGTATATACACAAGCTGCCGTTTTCAGTATTGTATGCCAATCATCAGTAATGATGATCATATGATTACAACAGTATTCTATTGGTCACATATTATCCAGCAAAAGCCAGAAAGAAATCATCTATATCCTAAGCAGATCCTCGAACTCTGGGGAGGAATGTCTCCCCATGATCCAGATTACTGGACGTTTTTCTTTCCTGTTGGATCTGAACATCCGRGTCCCTAGTATCCATGTGATGTGGATATGGAAATCTTCGTACGTGACGTGATTATGCACAAAAAGGGGGAAAAAAAAATTGCTATAAATGCACATCCTCGAATTCAGGGTGGGTATGCTCAACCCATGACCCAGAAAGCTGGATGGTCTTCTTTCCTGCAGGATGACAAGCATAGATGATATAGAACATGGTGAATATGTTTAACAAAACCTACTGACTTGATAACACTAATTCAGTGAACCAAACCTGGACCTATCTCCTCCAGGTCTTGTGGGCCACTGTTATCARCATTATCGCTGCTCCTCTCTTGCATGGCTTGGTTCTCTTGATTAGAGGTTGTAGGGAATTGAAAATAAGCAGCGAGCAGTTTCCGGTAAATCTCCCCCATTCTCCCGTTTTGCTCATCCTGACGGTCCATCTCTATAAGGACCTGAGAGATAAAGACACTTTTCACATGAATAATTATAGAGGGGAAAATAGGCTAATACGAATTTCAAATAAATTACTACACACCCGAGCAGCATTGCTCTTGAATATTGGTAGAAACCTTTGCCTGCAGTACTCATTAAAGAGTAGTGTGCAAATAACCAATGGAACAGTGAAACTCGAGGCCACTGGGGATTCTTTAAGTCCAAAGACTCCCAAAGCTATTACTTGTGTCAGCAGCAATGAAAATATTGTTGTATTATGCACAATAGGCCAGTACTGTCCTCCAGTRTGATACTTCGTCACATACACATTAAGAATCTGAAAGGTGCACTTGCATGTTTGTAAGGTCTATCATGAACTTAAGAACAAAATGAATAAAGATACCCATGCAGAAGGCTTCCAGTGATGGTTATGTATGTAAATGGAAAGAATGGAGACAATGAAAATAACCCCATGGTAAATGAGCTAAAATGTGAGCACTTGGTTTATACTTATTACTGCTCCAAATAAAAGGTCAATGGCCATCAATCCACCAAACAACTTGGGAATCATTGACAAAAATAGTGCTGACAATCCATTTAACCAACTTGGGAAACAAGACGGAACAGTCAATAGATTTAGAAAGAGATCAATGAATTTCCATCCTACTTCAGCAGATTGAGTCAACTTTCTTGGGAAGGAGATATAAAAGGAAGTCATTGGTTTTTGTGTTCTTCGAAATTGGCTAGGAGGAGAAAATTTGTGTAGAGACGAACTTACATAATAACCTCACTCATCTAAAGTTAGCACATGTTTGTCTAAGGACACTGTTGGAATGCTTAGAGTTCCATTAAGTCGAGTTTATTATTCTCCATTCCTCTTCAATTCGGAACAGAAAGAAAGTGGGGTTGGAGGAATAAAGAATTGGTCCATTACTCTTTTTCATTCCTCTCCTCCCATCTAAAGTTCCCAAATAACAGTAACGCATCCTTCCTCCCCAAATCTCTCCATTCCAACAAAGAATTAGATTACAACTTCCCTTTATTGCTAGTAAAACCACCCACCACCTGAATCTCCCATCCTTCTGTCAAAATTACAGGCAAAATGGTAGCCAGCCAAGAGAAATTTCTCTTTGATACTTTATTCACATTCATTGGATTCAATATGTCTCAACCAATTTCTTATGTTTTGAGGAAATGACTTTTTCCACTCACTATTCCAAACATTATCGCTGAAAAGCAATAAGAGAGTTAAATTGTTTTTATCACTCAATGCAAGCGGAACTCCTTATTAGATGTTGATACTCAAAATTTATGGCACAAAGAAATACAAGCTCATCTATATACTTGTTTACATCAGATTTAAATAAATGATGTTTTGTGAGAAAATGCATAATCAGAGATTATACATTTGAAAATGGTAAAAAAAGTTACTTTTACAAGCTAATTCTGCTTGTGAACTTTGTACATAAAGCTGAATGGTATGCAAAGGCTAGTTTAAAAGGCTAATACTGGAAAAGGGAAACAAAATAGTAAAGTGATGAAAACTGGTGAGAATTGGAGCTACTATAACAATTAATATCGAGAACTTCACAGTCGGTAAAAGTAAAAAAAAAGTCAACTATAATGGTAAAAATTGACACCTTTGAGACACAGCAATGCAGCTCCCTCTCTGTTTAGTGTGAGTATCAAGATCCTAAAAGAAATACTATAGCGCTAGTCCATTGTGTGCCAAGATCTCTTGTAGCTTTATGCTTCAATTGTTCGATAAAATATTCACGATCTACAAAAAATCGGATTACAAGGGACGCATCATCCGTGAAATCTCTAGAATAATAGTTCACAGGTATGCGAGGTATTGGATACATTAGTCCATTGTGCAACTTAGGATACATCATTTCAATTGGCATGGGCACATGAGAATAGCACGTTCAATGGTTAGGCACATACATGTAAATGTCCTGCAACTATGCCGTTACAGAAGCTTTGTTCACTGAAGTGAACCCACTGAAACTAGCTTCTATATAGAAGTTATCCCTAGCAGATGTACATATATATTTTTCTCCTTTTCGTTCTTAATGTGTCCTTGTGAACATTAGTGAACTTAAAAACAGGCTGTGGGAGCAAAATGAGTTAATTGAATGCTGTAAGTTCAAAGGTTGATAAATTTTGCACAAAGCAAGTCACTACATCATACATAGTACAATATTCACACATCTTACTAATATTCCATCAAATATCAATTTATGGTATCAAAAAGAATRGCGCACCAGGCTTCAAAAAGAAAAAGGAAAAAATTTAATGAAACTTGATCTCATGCTATGACTTATTAAATCATCAACCAGATCAAAGTTCCATAAATTTAACAAATGTGTCTTATGAACTTTAGCAAAGAGGCTCTAATTGCTAAAAGAAAAGATTTGCAAATTTTCAATTGCGAGAGAATTATAGGAAAGACAAACCTGGTTACGATATACAAGATAAGCAAGGAAGAAGTAAACCAGCAAGAACGGTAATATCAGTGGCGCCATAATGGAACAAGTGAAGCCCAGAACCCCAAACAGTAAAACTCTCGGAACTTCAGTGTGGTATGGGAAAGTCCAGATACCATAAGTTGATTCATCCTTGTTTCTGAAAACATATCTATAAAGAAAGTTGCAGAGAAGAGGCAATGGTTGTAGGAGCTCACATGACAAACTGGCCCAACCTGATGTCAAAACATAGGTCATAAAGAAGGTGGCCTGCAATATATCGAATACATGGTCCTTGTCAAGATTGTTACCAGAGATCTATACTTTCATAGACTGTAAGTAGTTAATTTTCCACTTCAAGATAAAATATTAACTAAGGAACAGCTAGTAGCAGTACGTGGTAAAAAACATGGTTATTGAGTATACTGGAGTATTGTTGCCATTGATCTTAAAGAATCTCTGAGGCAGAAGTTGAAATCATACAACGCAATCAGTATTTTCACCAAGACCAATCTCAAGCACATTAATTAATATATTCTTTCCAAACTTCGTGTATTAAGCCTAATGGAATACTGTCATTATAAGTTCTCCAGAGAATAGTGAAATCCAGACAAGTAAACTTGTCCCACCAAGACAAGTCTCAGGATTATTTCAAAGTTTGAGTTTTGTTTACAACCATAACAAAGTAGCAATGTTTGGAAAAAATCATGGACTTTTGATGCCAGAGTTCCAGTAAATGTAAGCGACTGACCAAATGCACAATAAATTAACTTTATTATGATTAAAGCTTTTAAAGAAGGTGATGATATAGCAAGACCGATGGTAAACCAACCCGATTTGGCAGTTGGCTTTACGATTTGAAAAGGCAGTCAAATGACTGAAATAAGGAAAAAAGATAAATTACCGTTGTTGGGATTGCAAGGGCAAGCTGGTTAGGTATAGTTTTTGGATCAGATAATCTACGAGCTACTTCGCCAACCAAATTCTTAATTATAGATCCAGTAAGAATGTTGGCAAAGAAAACATTCCATATCATGAAGTATAGAAGTTTGACACAAGCACTCTTTTTCCTGCCACTCCGAGAAATGGCACCTTCCAGAGTTGATAATAAGATCATAACTGGTGGAGCAATGTACAGAAATAACATCAAGATGACACTTGGTAGGTATCCAGTAACCAGTTGGCTCACATACTTCCTGCGAGAAAGTAAAAGACAGTAGGTCATCATCACTGAATTTTGAAATTTACAAGATTAGATGGTTCTGCTGCATCATTCATTTGACTTTAGTGTAGATCATGTCAAGTTATTATTCAGTTACAACTTTTTTCTAAATTATTAACTGAACATAAACATCTTCTACCAGTTATTCTACATACACAGAACAATGTTTATTCCACTGACACGGGTATTGAAGATACATGCACATGAAGATATATCTTAAATTTACCTCTTTAAAATCCCTCTTAGAAAGGGAAATGTAATCTGGACCTTATCAAGGTTAACAAGGCTTTGTGTCAGCGTGACAGGCACAAGGAAAAAGGCTACGAAAAGAATAGACACTGAAAGAATAGCTATTTTACGAATCCAAAGGATTCTGTATGGTAGACAAAGGTTTGACCAGTAAACATCGGTTGGAGCTGGAGCCTTGTCTATCACCCATGTCATGGGATTTGGGGTTTGCAGAGCCTGAGAGGCAATAAAAGCAGCATAGCGGGTCCTGAAAAACACCAAAGCTGCAGCAGATTCCTGCAAGAAACGTCTAAGTACTTGAGACTATTGTATTGTTCTAACTTAAGAATCCCAAATGAAGTTCCAGAAAATTCCAATTATTAAGGAGTTAAAACATATCGCATATTAATATATACATATTATGTATGCATTGTCTGCATATAGATATCTTTTGCATGACCCATAAATATGAATTTTACCACTATGAAACATAAAAATGACTTGAGAAAACACAAGACCTGAAGGAAATAAGATTTGTACCCTATGCCAGATATCACCAGAGTTCAAAAGACAGATGATCCAAAAATTATACCTGGGCTGCAACAACTATCCTCCTTCCTTTCCAAATTAAATGTTACTCTTTCAACAGATTTTGTGAAAAAGGATTGTTAACCTTCAATTCGGATAAGGGGAGTGTTACTCATTCGATGTTCATATGTTTTAGCTAGTTCTATTCATTCAGGCTGTATTGAATCATTATATGTGGTGTTGTTAGTGACCTTTTTTCTCAAATCTGATCCATCGAAGTCACTTCTACCCCTTTCCCCTTCAACCTCAGTGGAAAGCATCTTGAAAGATGTTGTAGTCCCTCCGCAAAGACCACATCTAATAAAACTCGCCCCACATATTGGTTCTCTTGTGGTGGACTTGAGGATCTGATACATCTTCTCAGCATCATTCTGCAGGTACAGTAGTCAGATACAAAAATGGAGGAGGGATGGATAACAACAAGCATTATAGATCATAGAAAAAGAGAATAAAAGTAGAGAAGAGCTTCAGTAAAAGGTCCACTGATGCATGCAAGAGAAATCTAAATTAACGACAAAATATGTAATCTCAAGATTATAAAATACATCTCTAATTCATTCCCGTACACTTTCTTCATGGCCTTCTACTTTTCCAGAATCACAAGGCTTCTGGATTTACTCCTCCTTTACGTTTTCTCCAAATCCCCTTTTATTGACCTAAAGTCTTCTCTATGACCATGCCCATCTCAGCATTTTCCACCATGTTGGTACCAATGCCCTCCAACAAAACTGTGCATCCGAAAGAAGAAAAACAGAAGAACAAAATCCTTTTCACTTTGCCTTTACCATTGGTTCATGTAAAAAACATTTCTTGAAATTTCCGCAACTTCATGCATGTAGTATATGGTACAACTATACATACATAGCCTATTGCCAAACATATGCGTCATAAATCGTTACTGATCATGATGAGAATTTTTTTCTTCAGTAAGAGGAATAACATAGAATAACATACAATACATCTGAAGAACTATATAGGCCACTGCTCACAAGAAATAACCAAATTGAGCATTAGAAGATGGTAGCAGTTTAAATTCCCACCATCAGTTTCTGAACTGCACCAGATTGATAAACCACCTGATGCGATAAATAACTCGCTGCGTAGTAATTCGTAAAGAATTTGTCCACTATCGCACCGTAAGATTCATTCGGTGACCAAGGAATGCCACGAACAACAACTGTGAATTGACTTGGGCAGGAGAGGGATGAAGTAATGTATGACAATCTCATCCTTGTGATGTTCTTGAACTCCTGAAAGCAGTATATATGATTAGACACCAAACCAGATTTACAAAGTTTTCAGTTCAATAATATATGCAAGCTCTTATAAAGTGGATATAACCAATAAAGAATTCTTTCCATCCTTACTATGTAAAGAAGAGCACATGTGCAGCAAGAAATTAAGTATAGCGCTAAACAATGGGCCCATAYCCTGAAAAGTGTAGGGAAAGAATTAGAGGCAGGGAATAAGTTAAAAGCTAATAGATATTTCAAATAATAAGAAAACTAATTGCTAAGGAAACAATAAATACAAAAGATTAATATGGTAAAAACTACGGTTAAAGAAAGCTAACTAACAAAATTCAAGTCTCAATTTTCTGTCAGCATATTTAGGAAGGCAGGAACAAAAGAAAGTTCCATTACGCTCCAACAACTAGACTTGCAACTAAGGACAGAAACTAAAACTGCTCAAGGAAACCTAGAGTCCTTAATCTAGGTCTATTGCCTCTAAAATGTCACAGCTCTCAATGAGAGACTTCTCCAACCCAGGAAAAAGTTCACTGGCCATTAAATAATTAAATTTCTTGAATACCTAGGTTTTAGGGTCTATTATCACTAGCTATCTATCCTAATCGTAACCCTATTTAAGATAGAAGTCCTCATGAACATATATTCTTCTAATTTTAGTTTTAAAAAATGCATGTTCAGATATCAAACTCCACATGCTTTTTTTTAGGTAAAAGTTGCTTGTTAAAACCTTTTCTATAAGAATTCTATTTAATTGTTTTTAAAAAAAAAAAAAAAAGAACATTTGAGTAACCACTTTTTTCAGGAGTTTCAAACAAAACAGGCCTTTAAAGTTTTCGTCACCAGTTGTCCCCAGCATCACTTAATGTTAGAGAATCTCTATCAAGCTCTAATACTGTGCAGCACAATCAAGTAGCATTATCACCTCAAACAATTAAGGATATTTGAATCATCATTATTTGAACCCCAATCAATTAAGGGTCCTGTTGTAATTATCTTTGGTAGATATTCATCTTTAATAGGTGTTTGTAATTATCCCCTAGCTGCTATATATGTAAAGATTCACAGGTAGAATAGTAATGATAATCACTTTCTACCCTTAAATTCCCTAGAGAGAAAGAGAATAATTTTAAGTTCTCTAATTTGAAGGCCATATATTGAGCTTACGCAAATATAATTTAGTGTCCTAGATAATCAGTCAATTCCTACAGTAAGAAAAAGGGTAACTAAAATTGAAACATTCTCCTCTCCAGAAGTTCCAAATGATACTAACAAAGGTTGCCTTGAGAAAACTTCTGGACATGGAATATTCACATAGACAGCGATATATATATATATATATATATCGATTCAAAAGCAAAAACTTGTTTATTTTCTTTGGGTGGATGGGAGATGAAAGGTCACAAGTCGCTAGGATCACATATGGATTTGTTACAATATCTTAAACTGACAGACAATAGATAACAATCTTACCTCAGTGTCTAATGAAATAAGTCAATAAGCATTTATATTTCGCAGGCAGAAGATTTATCTATATTTTTACCATTTTGAACCGGTTTCAACATTTGCAATGGAGAAGACTTCAAGTGACTCTCCAGGGATATGCTTATGCCGCATATCTTTGCCATAGTAATTAAATGGAAGCACAAGAAAAAGGCATATAGTAGCTGCAATCGAGAAAACCCGCATACTGCAAAAATCAGCAGAATAAGCACAAGGGCATAATCATAAACGAAATTCTTCCACCATAAATAAAGTTGTCACAAACATTCAGCATTTGGTTCCATACTTTGACTGGATCAACTGAAGAAAAAATAAAAATAAAAAAGCCAAAATGACAAATTGGCTTCTGGAAATAGTAAAGCTATGTCAAGTTCCAGATAGAGAGATTGAAATGGAAAAATACACAACAGATCATGTAATTCAAATAAAGTTCTCATAAGTGAATTTACTAAAAACATATCCCTTTTAATTTCTTTATTATCTTCTTTTAATTTGCTGAGTTTGGATAGAACCATAATTGAGATTCTCTAGATGGGAAGAGCTTGTTAGCAGTGAGGCAAATTTAAATACTCAACTCCAGACTAAAATCGTATGTATATCCATCTCAATTCTTACTTAGAGGGCATAATCGTAAACAAAATTCTTTCACCATAAATAAAGTTGTCACATATATTCAGCATTTGGTTCCATACTTTGACTGGATCAACTGAAGAAAAAAATAAAAATAAAAAAGCCAAAAAGACAAATTGGCTTCTGGAAATAGTAAAGCTATGTCAAGTTCCAGACAGAGAGATTGAAATGGAATGATACACAACAAATCATGCAATTCAAATAAAGTTCTCATAAGTGAATTTACTAAAAACATATCCCTTTTAATTTCTTTATGTTCTTCCATTTAATTTGCTGAGTTAGGATAGAACCATAATTGAGATTCTCTAGATGGGAAGAGCTTGTTAGCAGTGAGGACAAATTGAAGTACTGAACTCCAGACTAAAATCATATCTATCTCCATCTCAATTCTTAGTTAGAGCATCCAAAGCATTACTTTGATAACTAAATTACACTATGTACATGCATATACATAATATATTTTAGGAAAGAAATCATAAAATGAAAAAAACAGTAATATAATTAGTGGAACTTTACTTCTCTTCAACAGATCTGAAATCTAGATTTTGGTTTTGCATCAGCTTCTAAATCATCTGATTAAAATTTGATATGATGCGTCATTTGAAAGCTGATTAGTTCTTAATCTTAACCTCTATCTAAAAACATATCAGGACATCAGAGATATCCACTTCATGCACACATATTCTCATACACAATCTGAATTTAGTGGCAATGCTTTGTACAGAAATTATGTCCTTGAAAAATCTCTCTCAATTGACTCATAAACAAAACCACTCAGCAGCAGATTGTAGCTCAAACTGCTTTACAGGATATCTGTTGTCAAATTAGATAAAATGTTTTCTCCGCTTTTGTGCTTTACTAGAGCTGAAACCACATTTTCACGTGAAGAGTAAACGATGGAAGTTTTCAAAGTGAATTGAAGTTTCTCTGAAATGGTTTGGATTTTCATAAGTTACAAATTTGATGCAAAATGTAGTAATCACCTGAAAATAATTGTTCTGAGAAATACCACAGCATCCAATCCACCTGAAGCGTAGATTTCATCATCAGATGCTTCCCAGGCTTTAACTATCCAACCAGCAGAAGGTACAAGTCTTTCAAAGCAAAAGGGATCGTGTCGTTTGATTTTCATCTGAGCCAGCTTTTGCCCAAAATATACATTCATAAAGCGTGGTTGTTTCCTTAGTACAGAATACAGCGAGAAAATCACCACACAAACTCCTATATTTATTCCAGCAGAAGTCAACAAAGCAGATAACTCCATCTTCTTTTAGTAAATTGGTATCTGCAGGCTGTCTCATTTCCCCCAGTATATGCAAAAGACTACCATGTGTTCAGGCTGCAGAACAACCTAAAAAAGAAACCAAAAAAAGAATTTGCACTGAATGATTCAGCACTCAGTAAGATTGGTCTAGCAGCTGGAAAGATGTGAGTTAATACTAAGGCTTCATTTGTTCCAGCACTTCAACGAAACAGACCACACTTTTACAACATAATAGTCATTTTTTTATATATTCATCCAAAGAAATATTACTTTTACCTCAAACACCCATTTGTTTTACACTGCACCAAACAACCTCTTTTAGACTCAAACAACTTTTTCTCAATCCCCACTAAAACTCAAAAGTGAAGAGTAAAAGAATCTTAGCTATTCACTTTTAAATCACACGATCACAACATTCAAAATCAAAATTTTCATTATTTTAATCCATCTTTTCCAACTTCTAATCCAAACAACATCTTAACCAAAACTCTTTTACACTATAACAATAAATTCAAATTTCAATTTTTTCATTTTCCCCCCTCTTGAATCAAACAATCTTTTACACTCAAACAACAAATTTTCATCCTAACTCTAATCCAAAAATACCCTAAGAGTTCTCACCTTTTGCAGTTATTGCATTGCAACAGATAACCATAAATGGTATTATATCCATAAAATAATAAAGAGTCAAAAAGCACAAAAACAAAGAAACCTCAATGGTGCTTTTGCTTCATATTGTTTCTGACACAAACACCTTTACACAGATTTGCAGAAATTTGCTGTATACGTGTTCTATTCAGATGAGAAAATTGCAATTCCAGAACAAGCTCTGAGTAATTTGCAACTCTAATCTATACTCTAGAAGAATCACGAAAAATTGATATTCCTCTGATTATATACAAGCAATGACAGATTCTGTGAGTTGCAGAGCAATAGATACAACAGACAACAGACAGATAATCATTTGATGATGCACACACATGGAACCAGAATGTTTTGTGGAGAATTCCGCTGCTTGCCGAGTGCATCAATATGAACTAAAAAACAATATACTTGTAAAGCTCACCAGAGAAAAGGAAAATTATAATCCCCACACAGAAACAGAGCAACAACAYAACTCAACAAAAACTAAAAAGCAAAGGAACAACGCAAAATCCAATAACGAACTTCCTGTAACAACTATGCAAACTCCACAAGAAAAAAAAGGAAGAACTATTACCTCTGATCGCCATTTGATCAACAGCATTCGACGGAAATTCTGGCTTTTGAAGAGAAGAAAAACGCGAGACTTCGCTTGGACTCAATGAAGAAATGGTTTACGTGTGCACGAAAGAAAGATTAAACCGAATGGAAAATCAAAACCTAGAAATTTAGGTTATAGAATGCATATAGATCTTCGAGGTTGTGGCCTACACAATTGAGTTGCAAGAAACTCGGCGAGGATGATGATTAATGTTTTTCAATTATTCATGAAAATAAGATGCGTCGATCTATGTGAAAGTTGTATTCATTCGAAATGTCGACGTGATTAAGATTTGCGGGCCCAGCGYGGCCGCAACGTGGAGGGAATTCGGGAACTGTCTAATTGGATCTAACTGTCCTTGGTGTCACTCTCAGTAGCCATTTTTACACCTAAGAAAATTCGTTTTCTCTGTAATTTATTAATCAGGTGTCACGGAATGAGCTAGATTTTTAGTTCACTTTTAATATTTAAAAATTCCTGGTGTTAAAGAATGTGACAAGTTTTGATTGTGACGAAATCAATTCTTACAAGGAGTTGACACTTGACAGCTTTTACCTTTTCCATTCTTTTTTCTCTTAATCTTACCAAAACATCTCTCATTTTAACATTTATCCTCGAATATGATATAAAAAAATTAAATAACAAATAAACACATTTATTTGCCAAAAATAATAATTCAATTTATAAAGTTTATGTCTAAATTTAGATTAATATTTTTTATATTCTGATGAAAGCAACTCGAGTTAAATTTSAATTAGACTTTAATAAAAYAARAAAGATATATCGTTATTRCGTYTAAAGTAACATATAAATTTTAAGATCTAAATTTAGAGTAAACAACCTCATTTACGAAAAGAGAGCTCATATTCACACTTTAAGCTTTTGAGGACCTTCAAATCAAATTTGTAACACTTTTAATAAAAAGAATTTTTAGTGATATTTCAATGCCACTTTTTTTGGAAAGGATAACTGTGACGTGCCGGCATTTTTATCAAAATAGCACAATTTTTATGAGATTTTGTATGCGAATGATCTGAAGTTGCGCAAGGCGAGCCATTCCAACCTGAACACCAATTCAAGTGGCGCCTTTATTAGTGAAAGATGCCCTTTGTAACGGTGCCCTTATTGTAGCACAAATTTTCCATTGAAAACGAAAACGTCAATGTAAGGAGAGTCTTTATTAGCCAAAGACACCACCTATATTGCATCTTCAGTGAGAATTTAAGACGCCACACGAAGGGGCATTTTACACCATTATAGATGTATTTTTCTTATTAGGTGTTGAAAATAGCATACAATAATCCTAACCTGTATATTACAATATTTTGAAATCTAAAAAGAAGGGAAAATACTAATAGCATTCATTTCATTCAATAAATACCAATTGATATTTATTTTAAACATTCATAACATCTAGTAAATAATATTGAATAACATAATAATGTCCAAAACAATATGAACGTTTCTAACATAAGTATAAAAGAAACATAGCCATGAAAATAACTTTCAATAGTAACAAATTAGCATGTTCATGCAATGAAACAACAAACAACTATGTTAAATACAACTACTTCCCACATCTTCAAGGAGAATCGAGTGCCAATAGTTTGCATCACTTCTAATCCTCACAACTTGAACACGACCCCTCGAATTTCCCTTCATATTTGCCTTACAGTGAATAAGGTTGAATGGTGGTGTCTCCAAAACAAATCATGTGGAATTAGATAGAAATTTTCAATATATACTTTTCGATAGCGTTCCTTCGAGTACACTTCATGAACAAACTCACCCGCTTACCAACCCCAATGACGGTACACAAGAAAAGCATGAGAACAAGGAATTCCAAATACATATCACTTATGACAACTTCACCATTTTTCACTCATCTTGATGGTGTAGATTTTGTTACCCCTTTCATCTCCTTTAGGRATAGACTTATACACTYAATAAGCTAAGTTGAGAATTGTATTGTACCACTGCATGTGTACAAGATTTATTTTCATTGTCAGAAAATTTCTTCCATATCCTAGAGGTGAAAAGATGTCTCTATTATAAGCCACTTGCTCACGGTGATCTGAAAAATATTTCATAAGTTTACTACTGTCAATTCCATCAATGCTTTGACGTCCTTTCTTCAAAAAACTGTTTAATGATTTAGACAAGTTAGTTGTCAAGCATCTCTGCTTATATCTTTTATCATATGCAAGTATCCATGTTTCATGATCAATTGCATTAAATCAATCAAATGTGACTTGATTCCGATGCTTAATCTCATCAATGATTGCATTGAGCTTCACTTGATTAGGCTTTGCCCCTACACTGTACATAAGATCAGACAAGTCTCTATTCTTAAATTTTACATTGAGAATTGACTTTGATGTCACGCAAACAATATCTATGTACGGCTAATGGTGGTTGACACTCTCTCGTTTGGCGCACTGTATGAAGTATACCCTTGTGACGGTCTAAAGTTAAACAAATTTGTCTCTGTCCAACCATATGACATCTCAATAATAGCAAAAATTACCCCAACTAGCAGATGACTCTTCATCTACAATTGCAAAGGCTAGGGGAAATATATGATTGTTTTGCATCATATGTGCTAACAATCAAAAAAACCTCATGATATGTCCCTCTCAAAAATGTATCATCCACAAAAATGACAGGTTGACAGTGCTCGAACCCATCTATAATGGTCAAAAGGCCAACAGTAACCATTCAAATTTTTTCACATCATCAGTGCTCCTCGAGGTGTTGCCATCTAATAAATGTTCCTTGGTTATAATCTTGCAAAGCTTGCAAAAAAACCTCATGATATGTCCCTCTCAAAAATGTATCATCCACAAAAATGACAGGTTGACAGTGCTCGAACCCATCTATGATGGTCAAAAGGCCAACAGTAACCATTCAAATTTTTTCACATCATCAGTGCTRCTCGAGGTGTTGCCATCTAATAAATGTTCCTTGGTTATAATCTTGCAAAGCTTGCATATATGCCGGAAGAATTTGAAATATTATACTCCAATCTCCATAAACTATTTCTATAGCCAACTTTCGGGCATTTCACCCTTCTTGTAAGAGCAATCATATGTGAACAACTTTTAGATTTCGACGATAACAACACTAACATTTATCTCTGGATTATCACGAAAAGGTGGGTAATATGTGTAGTAATGTATGCAGCCTCAAAATTTGGATGGTTGTTGTTCACTGTTTTTACAAAACAAGTATATTCTCCATTGAAAACTATCACCTTTCACTAATTATGAGTGCTCCTTGGAATGATACAGATATACCACGTACATGGATATTTGACAGTTGAATTTTTACATTTAGTCGTATGCAATGATGTAGCACTCTTTGTAACGACATACTCACTACATTGTTCAATGTGTCATTGCCGAATTGCATGAACAACTTTTTTTTGTTATCAAACCTCATGTGAATCTGGAGGCTGGTTTTTGTTTCAAACCAATGATTAACCCTAAATTCACTCCGATCAACTTTCAATTACTCACCCAATTTCATATTCTGAAATGAGTCGTATGTTTCAAAAGCACTTCAAGTGTGAGATCCCTCACCCGTGTTGGATGTTGGATTTGAGGGAGTGTTAGATGGTGGAATCTGCATATTTGGCTTCTCGTCTGCCTCCGGGACATCCTTCAAGTGATCAAAATCTGGGTATCAATCACAGTCCGATGTGCCCTTAATGCATACATCACAACGTCGGGCCTTATGCCAGTCGATTGACTTGAAACCAAGTCTATCACCTCAGTGACATGATGCATAGCTGGATAACTAGGAAACTCCAGTGTTGAAGATGGGATGAACTGGTGATTTGAAGACATGTTTTCCTGGGTTACACCCATTTATACAAATAATGCTGCTTGTAGATGACTGGAATTGAGCCTCGGACTGTGGAAAAATAGGGCCACATGCTGAAATACTTGCAACTGGTGTTGGAAATGTAAAATCTTATCTAACATTTAAAGTCCTATCATTTCCCATGAGCAATGATGTATACTCTCTCATATTTCCTCAATTAATCGAAGGACCTTCAACATGTGTCGGCATATATATAAAAATGAAGTAATTGTATAAAATATTATGTCAACATAATTCATAGAATATTTACCTACATTGTCTGTTGTTCATCAGGACAAGCTCGTGTGTCGTCATGAGGTACAATATTCTTCGTCTCCACGTGTATGGTATGCTTCCAGTAACATCCGCAAATTGCTTGGTAAGTTCCATATGAGATCTATGTCTTCGTTATCATTTAATTCATAAATTTTCCATTGAACTCCCGTTCCCGTTCCATACATAGTGAGCACTCTTAGATTCAACTTTAACCAACCCTATTGCTGTCAAGCCTTAGTGCGGCAAAATTTTTTCGAACTAATTCACTATGGGTTATATGTCATCTAACTATCCAGTGTTTTTAATACCACCCTAAAAATACAGTCTTCATACATCATGCTTAATCTCGCAATCCAAAAAAGATTTATTTTTATTTGAAACTCTTCCATCATTTCAATGGTTGAAACGAACAACACCTAAAGTAACCAAAAAAATTAACTAAAAAAAGGGATGAAGGAAAAAAAAAAAAAAAAAAAGAAGATAAGGTTAATTTACATAGAAACATACGAAATTAACAAAATTAACCAAATCGATAATACGTCTATCTCATCAGGACAATAGGATCTATTGGACCTGAATGGACATCGACATGTACACACTGAAACATGCTCCTGTCAATGTCTCAAATCACTTAATTATTTGGTGGAATTAAGAGGCTCTCTCTCTTAATNATACGAAATTAACAAAATTAACCAAATCGATAATACGTCTATCTCATCAGGACAATAGGATCTATTGGACCTCAATGGACATCGAAATGTACACACTTGTGCTCCATCTAAAATATAAGAATATTAAATTTTTTAAAAAGAATTCGACATAACTCCCTCTATAAATCTTGACTCAAATCACTTAATCATCGACGTGTACACCTTGAAACATGCTCCTGTCATTGTCTCAAACCACTTAATTATTTGGTGGAATTAAGAGGCTCTCTCTCTTAATTTCTCACTTATAATTCACTTTTTGTCTAATTAGCAAATTATCTTTTCTTCCACCTCACGAGTATTTGAAGGCTACTTCTAGGTGAATACAATTGAAGCTAAGATGTACTCTGCCGAGCAAAGATTGCTGATTCTCAATAGATAAATAATGGCTTGACACTCGGTAGAGAAAAGTTAAAAAAGAAAGCATTCAAAGGATTCTTCTTGAAGTAGGTTCAGAAGCTTTCTTCCTGGTTTGTATATCAAAAATGGAAAATTGGCTATGGAGATTCCAACATGGCTCACTAAACCCACCTCTGAGACTTCTATGATTGGATGTACATTGATGTTTGACTTTGAAAACTGGCTACATAATCTTTGAAAAGAAAGTATCTACACGAATATCTCGTCTGCAAAATATAATACGAATACAAAAGAAATGTGAAACAAGTATATTAATTTTATAAATTTGATAAGACAAAGTTACAATCTCTGAAATATTCTGGTGGTAAGAACTCAATTCGTTGATTTTTCTCTTTGAAATTTTTCAAGGACTTTGCAGCTTGATCTCGAGATTTCGACTTTTTGGAAGTTTCTAAGGGCTTCGCAGCTTGATCTCGTGATTTGAAGAGAAAGTTGATGTTCTTTGCTTCTCTTAACTTGAATTTCTAGTCTTCAATAGGAATTTCTAGACTCATTCCTCCTGTGATTTGGCCCCTATTTATAGGCAAAATGAATTAATTTGATTGGTTGAAGTCACATTTAGTAGCGACGTAGCATCACTTGATTCGTTGAGTTTCATCCTTGGTTTCTTTGGAATTTTGTCATCTTTGACTTATCTCACAATTTTATTGGTCGAGATGTTACATACTCCCCAATTTAATGGAGTATTTAAAATTAATCTTTTGATTATTTAAATAGATTTTGAAAATTTAATTTAATAAAATTTTTATAGCTATAAATTGCCCATTGAAACTTGGTCACGAGTGCAACTCGAAGATGCATTTCAAATGGACATGTTCCCACTCGATTTTTGTCATTTCGATCAATATTATAGATCCAAGAACCTGAGTTATTTTTTTGGACCATATTTAAAATATTTGAACTCCCTTCATTCTTCAAGTAGTGGTGAGTTCTTTTTTTTTCTTCAATTTGCTGGCCTTGCTTCATTTTCTTCAATTTAGGCTTTTTTTCTTTCAATTTGTTAGGCCTATTTTTCTTCCTTCATTTTGCTTGGCCTAGACTTTACCTTGTCTAATTTCACATAATCAAAATCTTAATCTAATTTTATATAATCAAAATCTTAATTTAAATATATCTTACATGTTAGAGTTATAATAGACTTATTTTCCTAATCACAATTTTTTCTTCTTTTAATGATCTAAATCATAATCTAAACATATCTTATATATTAAAATTGTGATAAGACTTATTTTTGTGTCTTTTATTTTTTCTTGTTTTATGTTAATGTAACATTTATCCTTTCGTTTGAGGAATTTTGAGAGAAACCCAACAAGAGGTACTAAAAAAGATTAAAAAAATAAACTTCTATCTTTTTCCTATCATGAACATCTTCTTTTTTTATTTACAAGACTTGAATAATTTTGCTTGCACATTCAATCTTTTTTTTGCTTTATTTTTTCTTTCTTTTTTTATGTTACTTTTCTGTTTCTTTCGGTTGCCCTTTTTTCCCTTTGTTTTTTCATTTTGGGCCTTCCTTTTTTTCTTCTCTTACTTTTTGGCTGGCCGGTTGAGTATGTGGCCCGAATCAAGTTTGCTCTCTTTTTCTGATCTGTTCTGGCCCAACTCTCTGCTTTTCTTTGTTTGTTCTGGCCCAAGTGTCTTCACCCTTTTTTATTTTTTTAGTGGGTTGGCCGAATAACTGGCCCAATCCGGCGGCCTAACGTTCTCGTGTGTTGCTATTGCAGGCCCATTGGAGGAACGACCCAGACCCGGTGACCCCGTGGCTAAGACCTGGTGGCCCATACCCAGTGACCCAGCCCCATTAGACCACTCGGTRGACGGCTCACATGCCCTAGCCTGTCGTCGTCTTCATTGCCGGTGGAAGAACGGATCGGCTGGAGGCTTGCAGCAGTGGGCTCCAACTTTCGATGGAAAATTCCCCTAGGTCCGCAAGGAGCTTGCTTTGCGGCGACCATGGCTGTGTCGTCTCCTGCTCTTTCTCGATCTACAGTGCCCGAGGTTTGCAGCGGCAATGAGGGATCTTTCTTCTATTTCCGGCATTAGCCTGGAGCACGATGACTGCCCACCTCCTTGCAGCTTGTAGCGGCGAAGCTTTTCCTTTGCCTTCTGTTCTTAGCTCACTCCCGCCTCCCCTTTTTGGTGAACCACGGCGACGGCTCTAGGTTGCAGTCARGCCTTTTGTTTCTTTCTGCGATTGGGCACGATAGCGACAGCAAGGAGRTTTGGAGTGGCGAAGAGTGCAGCGARGAATATCTGCAACGTTTCTCTCTCCCTTCTGCRYATTTGCAGCGACGGTGCCAGCTGATTCTACTTGCTCTTTACCTCCATCATCATCGCCTGACTCCAGATCTAACACAGATGGCCTAGATGAGGCACCAAAATGGTTTTGCAGAAGTCTGTTGAGCATTCAACCTCTGCGTGACCATCAACCACTACCTTCTGCAACAATTTGGTTCCGCTCCTCACAATCAACGCAGCACAAAGCAAGATCTAGGTGCGAAGCTCTTCAAGACTCACAGTAGTACAACACAACATCAAAGACGTCTTTTTTACTCGGCCCTTCCTCTTCCTTCCTCGTTTGTGCGTGTTGTGCGCGTGTTCAGATTGGCTGGTTTCGAATACGGTAACGTCCGCCATATCTTTGTTGGCCAAGAAGGGTGCTCAGATATTTTTTTCCCCCTTCACTTTTTGTACCGAAACTCAATCTTGGCCGTRGGATTTGAATTTAACTGAGTTTCAGGTGACCAAATTTTGCTGGTGAATTTCATATGTTGGCAACGGAGAGATATTAGCTAACTTGTGACGCCTTTATTTTGACAATAGAAAATGCAAATAAATATCTAAACAGGATATTTTTATAAACAATCAAAGATGTGGCCTCCTTCGTGCACCAGTCATGGCATAAAAGTAACAATGTCGCTCGCCAAAACTAGAAACAAACAGCACTATTACTTTTCTTTGTTTAGCTATGATTGAGTTTTTCTCCTCTGGTACAAAATCAAAACTCACAGCGTGAAGAACCCCGCATCCACATTTCAAGTATATACCGTGTTGTTCCTGAGAATATTCGGCCTGGCATGCTAACCTGGAAGCCAGTATTTCATCTTCACCTATTTGAAATTCGCAGAAGAAACTACCAAATAGATATTAACAACATCACTCGAGAGCTTTCACGAGATGGTTCCCGGTCGTTACGCGCTCGCTTCTGTGCTTAGATCCCAAAATTTGATTTCGATCTAAAAAGTAGCTATTTCATCTCCTGCTCTCGTGGAGTAATAATTATTGTCTTCTGGGCCATCATCGTGCTGGGCCACTTTTGCCAAGGCTTGAATTGGGCCTCTGCATTCATTTTTTTTCATTTGTTTGCTTATTTTTCTTATTTCGTCTTTTTTTTTTTTTTACCATTCCATCATCTTCTCAAAATCATTATACTCATTTTTTTTTCTTTGATTAATTTGTTTGAAAGGAGGCGCCAAGGAGGGATTGACCATATTTCACTTCAATTTCAAACCAAAGATGCCAAGACCAAGGAGGAGCTTTGGTTTCGAGCTAAATGTCATCAACTTGGAGCAAGGAGAGGATTAGATTTCAAGCACCAACTTGGAGCAAGAAGGGGTTTCGATTTCAAGTCAAGAACCACATGGAGCGAGAAGAGGGTTTGATTTCAAGCCATGGACCACCGACTTAGAGCGAGGAGGAGTTTCGATTTCAAGTCAGACGCCAACATTAAGGAGGGGTTTCAATTTCAAACAAAAAATACTAATACCAAGTAGAGACTTCGATTTCAAATCCTATAATTTGCTGCAGGAGGATGATCGACTTACACCATCATTACGAAGGATATCGATTTTGAATGCTTCGACTTTAAGCTTTGCATTTCTAAAAGGTCCCAATTTTTTACAGGAGGATCTCGATTTTAGACCATTACTGGACTTTGACTTTGAATGATCTGTTAAACATTTAACTCTGCTATAAGAAGCAAAGAAAATGGTATATTATTGAAAATATAATTGAACTTAGATGTTTTTCTAAGCTGCATACATATCCAAAGAAAGAATCAAGTCAAACGTAGTTCATGCTTACATAATTTGAACTTGGAGTTTAAGCTTATGCAATCGAAGAGCAATTTGAAGTTTTATAGATAGTTTTAACTCTTATCAAGGAGTAACATGCAGTTTAGGCTCATGCACTCAGGAACATCTTGAACTTTTGTTGAGTTATTGATACAGTTTTAACTCTTATCAAGGAGTACCGTGCAGTTTAAGCTCGTACACTAAGGAGCAATTTTAAGTTTTCTTGGCGTTGAATCTTTGGCTTCAAATTCTGAGGAAAGGTTACCCCCATTTTGAAATTTCTGCTTCTTCTCATATTTGGTTGACTCTTTGACATGAATTCTTCAACTTTGATTGGCAAGGATACTTATTTCCATATCATGAGCACGAGTAGCTAATTCTTCAAAAGTTTTCGGTTGAATGCCTAATTAAAGATCCTATTGCATGTTTTGAATACATATCTCAATCGAAGAAGTCTCACAGAGTTGGTCTCTACAATTTAGACTCAAATTRCTCTATCGATTGATAAATTCAATGATAGGATCATCATTCCACAGTCGGATTCGACTTAATTCAAGCATGCTAACAGTTCTTCGAGTGCTATAAAATCGATTCAGAAATTTCTACTTGATTTGACTCCAACTATCGATTGATCCACGAATAATATCCATATACCAAATCAAAAGCATTATCTTTAAGGATCTGACAGGTAGGTCGCCTTCAGTACCTGCATTATTGCATGTTTCAATAAATTGGGTTATATGTTGTTTTGGATTTCATTTTCCATTGAATTGTTGAAGCTTGGGAGGTTGATAACCGATTTACATTTGAAGAATACATATTCTTTGAGTATATGATTTGGCATACCTTTGAAAAGGTGTGGTGCTTCCTTCATAATTTTCTTCAATAGTTTTTACTTCTTCAGGAAATTTATCGAGATCAATCAATCAGAAGAAATTTGGACGTTTTGTGCTTCCCTTGTAGTTTCAGATCCAGTTTTGGGTTGATCTTGTACTCGAGCAACTTTGGCAGATTCAATATCATTTGTAGTTTCAAGTTTCTTTAGAGCAATTGAACTTGTTCCTCTAGTACCATCGAGGCAACTCAACAATCGAGCAAGAACGATATCTCGCCGTTGGGAACTCTCTGCAAGTCTTTCTACCAATTTGGCCAACTTTTCGATTTTTTCTTTAATGGTGGTAGTATTGATCATCATAACTGATATGATAAATGAAGTTGTGGTAGAATCTTCATGAAAAAGCTACTTTGATTGTAGATCTTCTTGGCGAATAACAACTATAGAGTTTGCAAAAGATTCACCATCATCTTGTTTGGATGTTTGTGATTTGGTTCTAGCATTCAACAAGGACATGGTTGTTATGGTAGATCTAGAGGGGGTAGCCTTCGAGATGTTGTCTTTGGGGCCATTGATGAATTTGATTTGATTTTATTTGATGAGAAGAGATGAACGGTAGAGATTGTCACACTTGACGTGACAAAATTTGTTTACACGAGTCTCTCGTTTGTAAAATATAATAAAAAAATAAGGAAAATGCGAAACAAAGGTATTAATTTTATAAATTTGATAAGACAAATGTTACAATCTCTGAAATATTCTTGTGGCAAGAACTCAATCCATTGATTATTTCTCTTTAAAATTTTTTGAGGACTTTACAGCTTGATCTCGGAATTTTGAGAGAAAATTGATACTCTTTCTTTTGKGCTTCTCTCAACTTAAATTTTCGGTCCTCAATATGAATTTTTGGACCCCTTCCTCTTGTGGTTTGGCCTCTATTTATAGGCAAAATAAATTGATTTAATTGGTGGAGATCACATTTAGGAACGAAGTGGCATCAGTTAATTCCCCGAACTCCATCCTTAATTTCTTTAGAATTTTGTTATCCTTGGCATATGTGATGATTTCGTTGGTCAAGGTGTAACATACTCTAATTTAATGAGAATATTTAAAATTAATCTTTTAATTATTTAAATAGATTAAATTTTATTAAATTGAATTTCCATATCTACATAAAGCATGATGAGATGGGATCGTGGTGGAAATAGAGACAAGAAATGCTATGTCCACGGAACACAAAGAGACTTTAGCCATGTATCTGGAGTGTTGTTCTGTGAAACTTGAGAGGGTGAGAGCTCATGCAAGCTGCCAAAAGATGGAACGTAAGTTTGTGATTGTAGTTTCTTATGTACGCCTTTAGATCCATGGGGCGTTGGTCTGCCTTTTGGAGTGCCTGACTAGTCCGAATCAGAAAGGTAATCCCTCCTGGAACCCTAAATAGGTTGCTACTGGTTTATATCTTTGTTTGACAGCAACCTTCTGAATTAGGGGGATTGTCTTTAGCCAACGAATGGGGTTACCCGGGAAGAGGACTTGGTTTTGGTTTAAGTTTGCAGTATATGCTATTTGACTTGATTACATCCTTACATGCCTTCCTTCACTACCAAGAGAAAGGAGAAGACAAGGAGGAAGGYAATTGAAACAAGAAATTTGGAGAGATCAGAGTAACATTTTATGAACCTAATACTGCAATTCAAAAGAAACGCACACCTAACATAATTATTATTCATTCTAAGAACCTTAAAATAAACATTCTAAGAACCTTAAAATAAGGTTTACATGAAAATAATTTCAAGATGATCTTTTACATTCTAAACACATGAAAATAATTCAAAAACTATTCTAAAAACAAGCATTGTAAGAACAGTAAAAAATGCTCCGCTTAACTGGACAACGTGGGAAGCCAAGACATCAAAGAARGTACTGCTCATTGCCGGTGATAGCTCCGTCGAAATTCCTCGTTGCCGGTGGTAGCACCGTCGGAATTCCTCATCGCCGGTGGTAGCGCCAAGACGTTTTTCAAATGGCAAGGTGGTTTTCACCGTGAGGGAAAGWGGCTTTAACAGTGAGGGAGGGTTTTTAGTGAGGATGAAGGGAAGAGTTTTGTGGCGTTTAGAAGATGATAAGGACGCCAGTCGAAAGGGCCCTCTACATTAGTGAAGCTGCCCTCCTAGTCCCGTCTTTATTTAATGAAGGAAATCTTACAAAAATTAAGGTTGTTTGAATTAGGGAGCCAATAGCACCAACGTCCAGGTTAAAAGGGATACCCACTCAAAAGTCAAATTATTGACGAAAAGAATATTAAAAAGGAGATTATTTGGATCAGAAACTCGACACACACCTAATTTTTCGACTGAAGTTATAACTTAGCTTATCCTTTGATGTTTTTGTATTTACTGCGTTACTCATCTTTCCAGGCTTTTCTTTGACTGAATTAAGTTATTTGTCCCTCACATTTACTTCATTTTTTTATTCGTAACCTTAACTTTTAAAACACCACGTCTYTTCTRTATGTTCAATAAACTTAATTAGGCATGGAATAATTTACACTTGTTCGGTCTAATTTCTCAAAAAAATCATATCATGTTTCTACTGTCATTTTTTTTATACTCCACAAGTAAGGAAAAAATTATTAATAATTTTTAAAATTATAGAATTATATTTAGAATGGATAAATTCTTTAAATATGGTTACAAATTTAAAAACTAGTAATTTTCGTAAATAAGTATAATAATATATATAATGGTGTAGATTGGAGATAGTATTATGGAAACTTAAATGATTAAGAGTCCAATCCATAATTAGATATTGGAGTTGAATAATCATTTGGCGAACGGTAAATGTATTGAAACTAAAATCGTCTCAAATTATAAAAATTTTATTGGGCTTATGGGATGGGCTTTTTGGGCAGCCCATATGCTTTAGTAAGTCTAAATCTACAACAATCTTTAGATGTTACTGGGGGAAAAAAAATCTTTAGATGTTTTAAAACTTTTATATTTTGACCCTAAATTAAGTAGCTGATTTCATTTTTACACCTTCAACTTTTCCAAAATTGCACCTAAATCAATAACTACAAAAGGAACCTTTTTAATTTTTCTTTTCTTGAAGTTACAGCTCTAGAACCACATTAAAGTCATGTATGTAAAAGGTAACAGGCTATCATGGGATCCTAACTATTTTGATGTAAAAGATAGAATTTTATCTTAAATTATAAATAGGTGACATATCATGAAGATTTAAAATTTAAGTTCTTCAGTGACCTATTAATTGTTAGASAGTATATGATTTTTTTCCCAAAAYGAAAAAGTTTTTTATTGTTTAAAAATTGACAAGAAGAAGCCCTACAGGAAAGGAAAATATGTGATCTCATTAACCAGAAATAAAACTCAATTTGCAAGTGTCAACGAACAAGAGACGTGGTCTATCTCCGGCGTCAATGACACCACTAATATAATAAGGCAGACAAGAAGGTGGTAATGCGACCTTCTTGGCATGAACGATAATGGTATTTACTTCTCCTTTCTATTGTACTACTGCTGAAACTGAAAGTAACATGAGCATGCAGTTTGCCGATCGGGTTCAGAATCATGTACAGACAACTGGGTCAGCCACTTTGCAATTGATTTTTTCGTTGAATTACGGATGGTTGGCTGATTATCCATACATTTTCTGTCCCCCATGGAGTTCACAATTGCCTTGATTCTCTGTATTGAGATGCTTAAAGTTTCTTTCGACATGTTTGCAAAGCATATCCGGAACCAACCAGGTTCAGTGCAGTGGAAAGAAGATCCTGGAGAAATATTTAAGCCAACTTCGTAAAGAATCTTCTTCCAGAGCTCCATTTCAACTTCAAATGTGTTCGAGCTTAGGAGAGGTCTCATGTCAACCCAACAGAATAATCCAGCATTGCTCTTCAGGCACTGGATACCATATTTTTTAAGGCCAGAAACAAGCATTTGCTGCCTCTTTTTGAGTCTCTTTTGATTCTCCTTGATGTAATTTCTTATGAAATTTTTATCTCCCAGAAGTTTTGAGAGCAAATACTGTGTTTGGGAAGAAACAAGTCCAAAACTGGACATTTTCGTAGCAGCAGCAATGAGTGCTTTGTTGTTGGAATATATCATGCCGATTCTGAACCCGGGAAGGCCTAAATCCTTTGAGAGGCTGGAAACGATATGAACGCGGCTCCAAATGTCGGTGTTCTCCAGGCGTCTGTCCATTGCAGCTTTTATGATGCTCGTGAAGCTTGAGGAGTCGAATACAGTTCCAGCATATATTTCATCACTAACTATATGAATGTCTTTAGCCATGGCAAAGCTAATGAGATCGTTTAACTCATCTAGACTCGACGTCATGCCCAAAGGATTCGAAGGATTTGTGATGAACACCCCTTTAACCCTTAGATTTAGTCTTCTAGCTTCTTCATAAGCTTCTTCAAGGGCACACTTGGTGATTCTAAAACGATTCAAACTGTAGCAGTATATTGGAACAATTTCAACTCCAGTTCTCCATTTGAGATCCCTATCAAACCTGGAAAAAGAAGAGTTCGATCATGAGATCTATATATTTACCTAAATGAAGTACATTCCACACATGATGGCAAAAGGGTTATACAAACTATTCCGATTTTCTGAAGAATCCCTCCTGTTTATTATAACAGGGGAATACAGAAAGATATATGATCACGTAGAGAGTGATATATAGAGATATATATACAGAGGCTATATAATTTATCATAAAAATGTAGATATTAAACTCTTGAATCAGGGAGTGGGAGATCTTCGTTTACCCTGGATAATAAGGTGTAGGAATAAGGAAAGCGTCTCCTGGTTGAGCTAGACAAAACATAAGAGTTTCATTTGCTGAAGTTGAACCAGCGGTAAGTACGAGCTTTTGTGGATCAAATCTTACTTTGTTTTGTCTTATTTCAGCCATAAATTTTACCAATTCCTGAAAATGGCAGAATCCATTTAGTTTAGCTCTTCTATAATGATATMTAGAAGCAACATTAGAAGTTAATTACCTTCTTGAAAGCTTGCAAGCCATGATAATCTTGAAAGAGAGCTAGTTCTCTGAAAATGGATCCAACTAACATGGTCGCATCCTGATTTCTTGCCAGCCATGATTCCAGAAGGTCAAAAGAGAGCTGAGAGAGAGTGTGTGTGTAAAAACGACATCTCACATGAATAGCTTTAAAGGACAAAAAGGAAGAAAATGCATGTTTTTATATTTGTGGCAGCCGGTTGGAAAGTATCTGTTACAACCTTGATCGTGAAATGGGACAATTTTGATGCACCTTTTACATAATACCGTCCAGCCTATATATATCTCTGAACCTAGCTAGCTAGATTCTTTCGGTCATTTTCCTTCTAGTTTTCTATAGAACAGATGGTTATGGCACATCTAAGCTAGCTTATCTAAGCTATTACTCACCTGATTCTCAGCTAGACCCATCTGAATGATCCCAGATGGATTAAGAACCTCGTGGTAGGGATTTCTCTCATACTCCTGCCATCCTATAAAGTAGGAAGAGTTTTGGCCGTGGGACTTGCAGGTAGCTTTCCTTGACAACATTTTCTTTTTTCTATCGCAATCTGCAGAGTTAAAAGGCCAAGAATATCCAAAAGTTGTGATTCCTGAAAATGTACAAGGAAGATTTCACTTTGTTAGCTAGTCGAGGAGGGCTTGAAATGTGCATGGCATATTTATAAACTGAGCTGAGGATACCCGACAATGGTACTGTGGGCAGTGGGGAAATAGTGCGAATTCTTGGACTTTTTGAGCCAATAATGTCTATATTCCGAACTCTTTGGGAGATCCTCAGTTTTCTTTCTTTTTTAACATTTGGAGAAATATCTAAAAACGTTTTGGATAATATATTTAAGTAATTATTCAAAATCTTTTAGATAATCAAACGGACTTTTCACATTAGAGCAACAAAAATGGAACTTTTCATGGATTAAATTTAAAGAACTTAAAATATAATTTTACGAGTTTTAATTAGAGAAATAATATACTTTTCTTATTAAAAAAAAGTGTGTTCAATTACTATTATGACTGCAAAAGAACAATGTACTTGTCTGGTCAATGTCACTCGAGGTTTTTATCTAGATATCATATGCTAATGTTCTATTTGATAAAATTTAACTCCAAATGCTAAAATTTGAATACTTGAGTGCTTGTACTTAATCAATTTTCAAATATTGAATTACATTACATTATGAAAAAATTGGTTGAATTATTTTTTATAACATGTTTACAAAATTTTCTTGAAATATWATAGCTAAAATTTTGATTTCAAGAAGAAAAAAAGAGAAAAATGTCACTGGTCTTAAACTCTTGACWGCCTTTGGGACCCCACCAATTGKATGGCCTCAGCTCCAAATATCCTCATTCTTCCCTATGCTATTATCAGCTATAATATCTATAGCATATTTGCTTTGGTTTTTGTGGTTGGGGAGAGCTGTTGGTGGTGGGGGCATCAGTGGTCACCATTTTGTCTATATTCTTTGGAATCAAATAAACATACACACATGGCAAGCTTTGAGAGGTTTGATTCCGATACATGGTGCATTTTTGAAGTGATTGGATTAATATTTGCAACCAGAAAGGCAATCTAGATAAGAAAGAGATGAATAGGTTGGCTTTGTCATGACTCTTGTTAGTAAATAATAATATTTTTGATAATGAAATAAACTATCTAATAATGGAGTATGAAAAATTGAAAGAAAAAATTTAATATAATTCGAAGGAAGTGATCTATACTTATAGGAGAGAAGAGAGTTATATTTATTAATCAAATCAAGATGGAGTAATATTTAAGTAGTAATCTCAATCAAATGATTTAGATAACTTACTAAGCATATTGTTAAGTTGGAGAGAAGTTGTCCAATCTTGTCGAATCCAAATTAATTTTARCAGAGCGAAAATATCGGATCTCAAGAGAAAAAAACGTAAGTAATATTCTCCAAAAAAATTTAAAATTTTACCAGACGAAAGGRCATGTCAAATTATTTATGATTCAATGTTAATAGATAATCAGTCTCAAATATTCATGCCTCAAACTTTAAACTTTAATTTTATCAAACGAGCCRTAACCTACTAATATAAATCAAGACATAAAAGACCACAAACTATAGTATTTCTAACCCATATAGAATCACAGCCTGGTAAATCCCTGCAGAAAAGAGAGATATATAGGTAGTAATTCTTGATTGGCAAAAGATGTCAAACGCCCTAAGGCTATGGAATAAACGATCGTCTCGGACTTACACCACGGTATGAACGAGAATTCTTATATAATGGGTGGCTTTGTAGAATAGGTAATTGAGTACCTATTTTTAACGGTCAAAGTAAGCCTAATGAAGGCCTTTCTATATGAAGTATGCATGAAGTGTGAAATCCATTACAATTCCATACACTATATGCAATTCTATCACAACCAAGAATAATGGTGATCTCTTCTGTGCATGGCTGTGGCTTCTCTCCACCTTTCACCWTATGATTTTAGATCGATCAATTCGTGTCTGCCCGTGAGAGTTCATCATGACTTTCTGGTGACGGAAAGGGTATACAATTAGGTTATTGCTGTAACGTGGCCTTAGAATGAGAACCATGGTGGTCCATGACCAGCCTGATCATTTCTGTTGGTCTTCCTCAAGGCTCAGGTTGTCCCATTGAACTGTCTATTTCATTTTCTGATCCATTTTCTGATCTTGAAACTGTGTCTGTTGCATGTCTCCCTTTCTATTGTGTTCTCTTTCTTWCTCAGTTTCTTACTTCTTAGAGTGCTCAGTTTCATCCCCTACAAGAAAGCAGCTATCCATCCATATGAGGAAAGATAGCCAATAATGTGGTACATTCAAYTCTTTGTTTACTCCAACTTTACCTYGCCAAAGGAAAAAGTTCACTGCTAAAAGGTCTACAATTTTACATGTTCCTTTAAAATCAATAAGAGACATACCAAGACGGTAAAACTTTCTGCAGCAATGTCCATGTGGGATGGAGCAATACAGGACTCGATGCTGAGCTGTAATTGAAGGTACACTATTCATCATTTACAGCCAACCCTGGTTGACGATGATCGTCCATGAAAGGTAAAATCGYGGCTGCAGYAAAGTCCAATTAATCAGTTTCTAGATGAATCTAACCCGTTTTATCCATATATTTAATGCATTTGTTTATTGACTTCTTACCATCTTACCCACTATCTAACACTGAACTCGAAACCAGTATGAAGAAAAAGTACATTMAGATCAATCACTTCCCACATGCTTTCCGTGAAAAGAACCTTCTGGTCTCTTATCTGATCAAAAGTGGTAACTGGGCTGCATCTTTTCCTTCTCAAATGGAACCAATTATTGTTTCTTGTCTAAGTCTTTGATTCATACGAGTAATGAATTGCAAACTAGACTTCAACTAAGTCCATAATATATTTAACTAACTTTTTATTGATCATGACATTGATGTTCTTCTAAACACTGCTAAAAGCACATTGATGTTCTTCTAATGACATCTTTGCCGGTGTGCTACTAAACTGGAACATAAGCTGAAACACAAGAGGGGAGAAGGGTCCAACTGCAGAACTAATCCAGACAAACTATGGCTCAAATCATCAACGTTATAAGTCTAATCAGAAAAGGCAAACTTAAAAGGTTTGTCAATGAAAGCCATCAAGTGACTCTGGAGCATTAAGCTGGCATATCAGTATCAATAACAAAAGCTACTGAGATTGACAATGTGCTTAGCTACTCTATTGTATCAGGATGAGATTTCTAAACCATTGCAATTGAATGGAGAAGTTTTCAAGTTTGCTGACTATTGGTGAGTGAGGAAGTAAGATATTTTGTCAATATGACAGTTCGGAATGTAGAACCTGGGTTGCTTTTAGTTGCACCAGGAAACATTTTGGGAGGGGAAAATTGCAAAACAGCTTGGTGGCATATGAATTGTGCAGAGTGCTTATCCTAATATAATTTCACACTACATATATGCTTTTTGGCATAATTTAGTCGTAAATGATTCAATTATTAGCGGATGACAATGTATCTTTACCTATTGTCAATAACTAAAAAAAATATATAAAAACATAACTTTTATATATAAAATTATCGCGATCTACMTAACAAGGTAACAGTGAAAAATTGTAATGAAACTTATTAACGTTTATATTTAGATGGATAAATATTTATGTTAAGTGAATGATTATTTATACAGAAACATCCTGACATGAAAATGCAAACTTCAATTATAAAAAATGGCGAAATATGTAATAAAGATCGTTTGTGTTATAGAACAACCAGCAAGTATTACTAGGTAMTAGCAAATTTCCGATTACAACTCCTCAATGATCTGCCAAAACCTCATCTGATCTACTACACCTAGTGTACAGTGCTATTGTTGATAAAAGCTCCTCCCTTCTTTCATTATCAAGAAAGGAGTAGAAACGTACAACAGAGAATAGAAGTTCCAAAACTTCCTATCTAAGGTACTTCCACTTAGAAGATATTTCAAACCATGGCTGAAAAGTTCATAATGTAACTATGCCAGGGATATTTATATTCAGCTCAAGGACAACTCATCAAAAATCAATGGTATGCTTTGAGGTGAAAAACTTGACAACTAGGTTGGTAGGATCCTTTTAATGCAGCTCGCTCAAACTTTTTGAAGGCAGCTTCATTCTCCTCTAAGCTTGTCTGGACAAAATACCGCACCCACCATGTGGCGCTTCTCAATTTAGCCTGAAACCCCCCCCCCCCCCCCCCCCAAAAAAAAAAAAAAAAAAAAAAATCCCAAAAAGGAGAAGATGATATCAGCTCTACAAGATGATTCAACTTATAGAGATATTAACAGAATTATCAATCTATAAGCAAAAGATTAACACTAAAAAATGCGAGTACCGAGTATCCACCACCAGTGAATTTCAACAGTAATGTTTAATATAAGCAGCCCATGTGAACAAGATTGGTGGTAATTATGCACAGTCAATAATTTGCTCATTCGTTCTCTGGGCCACTGTATTCATTTATTGACTGATTCAGTCCATTATTTTCTTATATTTATGTTTAATTCCCTATTCCATTTTTGGAGATGAATGAAAGATATTCAATGTATTTCAGACCAAAGGATCATTTTTCACAAACGAAACTCTCTTGGTCAGTGGTTCTTCTTCTTTATTTTTGGACTGCCTCAAGCAGATTCTTGCAACATGCATCTATGTCATTTACCATGGCAAAARGCCCCCTTGGTCAGATATTATTTTCAGTCCAGCCCTGAGCAAATTTCCTGTGCAATTATCTAGGAGACTTGACTGGGAATTTCATTTCTAAAACTAGAATCATAATTCATGGAAAGAAACATCACAAGGGAGCACATAACAGAGAATCTGAAAATCAAAAGCATGTGACCTAGATTGATTTCCAGGAAGCTCGGTAGTCCAGAAAAGATGAAATAAGTCRTTAGAAGAGCGGGTGACTTAGGTACCAATTAAAACCATCAATGTCAAAGAATAATATTTATTTAAGATTAACTTTCATAATATTTGATATTAGACCTCTCAGATGAAGATAAAACAATATGGCAATAAAGAAAATGAATCAGAAATCTTCCAAAAAATAGATCCACTTACTGATCGCCCAAGTTTAGATTTATCTTCAACCTTTGCTTTGTGATGGTGGGGATAACCTACATAAAGAAGTAGAGAATGTGGTTAGATTATAGCATCAAAAGTTTTGACCACGTCAGATGTTTTCAGGGCAATCTGCTAATTCAAGTCCTTCAGGGCTAATTATCTTTTCTTTCAAAATGCATTTTGTTCAAACCATAAATGTACWTCTCATAAATCTAAATTTAAAATTTAAAACTAAAAATACTTTTCTGCATCATTCTTGTACTTTCTAATAACATTATAACAAAAGTTATCAAAGATCAAGCAAAAAATACTTCTCAAAGGTAACTAAATGGGGAAAGAAAATAAACAGGGCTTTAAATTTGGGACTTTATGAAGTACATTAGTAAAAGCATATTATATAATAATCAAACAAACATTATGCAGAAGTTTATTGCTTATTAGCTCATCACAAAAGGACTAAAAAGACTAATTATCCCCCGGGGAGGTGTGGTAAAGGAAATGAAAGAAGTTAGACGACAACAAAAGATGCAACTTCCCATGAACAAAGCTTCCCAAGTGCAGTATGCACCATAACTCAGCAAGAAAACTAGAATGATCCGGTCTTCTTACCAGTAAAAATGACAAGGCTGTCAGATGATACCCTAGCCAATTCAGGAAGGGTTCTGTTTAGGTACTTTGGCGACAAGTAATCTAATGCATCTGAGATGACCACAAGAGAAAACGATTTTGCCCTATATGGAAGAGGAAACTTTATATCAGCCACACGAACAATGCCCCTGTGCACAAAATTCTTGCAGTTACGATCAGCATCCTCTATATCATATGGTTCCACTCCCCAAGCTTCAGTATCCTCCTCTCTTAGTAGTGCAGAAACTACCGAACAAGTATCCGGACCAACATGCAATACCTTGCGCATGCTGTCACCATATGCTTTCTTCAGAATTGGAATTGCCCGTCTAACCTCAACYGTACATGAGAAATCACCTGTATAAGATCCAGTTGAAAGTACTTAATTTGGAGGCTCTATAACAGCAAAGAGAAGTAAATTCATCTTAAAATTAGACCAAGAAAGATTAGTCCAAACTAACAAAAAAGTGCTGTCAGAAAGACTAGGAAAACCTGATCCACAATCTTGCAGTCACTCCAGAAAGAGAAGTAAAAAGGAGGTAGAAGACAACGATATTCATTAAATCCATACAAAACAGGCTCTTAACCACTTAATTATGCTTCTCTTCTAGGTAAGTATTTAGAATAGATTAAATTTAAATTGTCCATATTGGTTGTAACACCATGCAGGTGTAAATGACTCGTAAGAAATCAATTATTCCAGGGAAGAAGCAATTGTCACTAAGCAAAGCCACAAGACATCATGCTTATTCATTGTGACTGGTCATTCAGAAGGAGAAAGAGCGAATACTGCAATTCTCAAGAAGAACAAAGGTCCAGGTATCTGAAACCCTCGGTTGTACAGTCAGGGCAACTGCTGTAACATGTGACCCTTTTGTTTATTGTAGAAGAACATGCTTGTTTATTCCGTGCCACCAACTTTAGGAATAAGACTCAAGATCATCTTTTCAATTTTACACCACAAACAAGTTCCCATAAAAGAATAATTTTAATGTATCATGAACCAAATATGATCTAATGTTGCAGCATTAGTATAGATCGTGTATATCTTAATAACCACAAAGACACATAGCCTCTCTGCCATGGCTACTTTAATGAGTATTATGATGTCTGCAGCCATCCTTTCTCTTTTTCTTTTTTGGGTGTCGTAAACCACCTTGATTAGATATTTTTCTGCTTTATTCTAAGTAAAAAAGAAGTGTCATGCTAGAGTGCTCAATATAACAGTGGATAGAAAGATAGTAGACTTTGTTCTTTAATTCATAAGATCATGGATATAAACACACAACAGTAGTACAAACTTACCCATGATAAACAGTGAGAGAGGCAAAAGGACCTCGAGCATGCAAGGAATCCAACTACACATTTTGGGTGCATCTTATAGCAAGAAGATTTTATAGGAAAATAATAAACAATAGACGAACATCTCATTATTCAATTCTAAACAATCTTMCAGATGATCTGAACCTTAGAGACATCAGAGAAAATTAAGTAAACAAGCTAGAGAATTTAGAGATGAAATATTGTTACCTTCAACCTTGCTAAGTGCTCCTATACCACTGCCAAGGCGACCTATTGGACAAATATTTTTCTCAGTGTGGAAAGAAATAGAAAATCAATGTATCAAGCCAAAAAGCTAACTTTAGCAGGCCTAATATCATTTGAAACATGTGTCCAACAGATTTTATTACTAAACAGACTGCATTTTGATAGACGTTGCAACTAAAAGTGGACAATCACAAAGCAAACCTATGCTTGTCTTAGAGAACTGACTTATAATCAAACTAAATGTGATCAAAAGATAGTTTCTCAAATCACCTTGGATAGAAGTGTATATTTGCTCAACTTCAGCCATTAAGTCAGTTGTTCATATCCAGCTTAAGAAAAAGGGAATTCAGCAACGATTGGGACAATGTGTGTAATTGTGCTGTTATCTTCTAGGATGAAACACACTCACAAAGTTCAATCTCGAACACCAATCACTCTCTCCAAACCAAGCTTAACAAACAGAGAAAGAGTTCAGATAAATGACCTTGTCAAGCTTTTAAAATGATATGGGTGAAATTTCTCATAATGTTGAACTTCAACATCAAGAGGGGTGATATGCATTCAGTATGCTTCTAAATTCTATACCCCCTAGGGTTGCAACAGGAGCATACCAAAGGAATAGAAAATATAAGGTAATTAACCCAAAAATGAGAAGGTAAAATATACCACAGAAATGGAAGGGGCAAAAGGAGCATTAATTAGCATATCCGTCATAAACCTTTTGGCACTGGGTCATCAATACTCTAGATTCTATGGTTGTTAGAATTGACATACGACTCATTGCATCAATAGGKTTACAGATTCTAATTTGAGCTTCTGCCTTACACAACGCTAGCCATATAAACTAAACCTTGCCACTAAAGATGTATTGACGAACGCCCTTAGCCATGCATATTAGTTATGAGGCATACTGAAAGGCCAGGTACTAGAAATGAGTGAATTTGTTGGGCAATATTTTTTTTCCATGATTCCGTATTGTAATTATCCCTGAAATAATGCTTGAACAAATATCTTCTGAAAACAAGTCATAGCTGCTTCCCTACCCACTTGATAATGTTTTCTCTGAAAATTTCCCATGTTATACCCCTGACTACCATCACGTATAACTGCCTATTATCATGATTAGATAGCTCAATTAGGCTATTCTGTTGCTAACTTCAGGCAATAGCAACAAAAGTTTGTTAAGAATTACTTATCTTTCTTGTTGTCAATAATACACGTGTTTTCTTTATTGTCAGCATTTCAACAGTTCATAGAAAGTTGAGATATAATCCCAAATTGACTTGATAAAATAGAGAAAAAGTAGTCGTATGTTGGTTGTGAACTGCAATTTATCTTCATAAGCATTCTAAAACCTTTAAACTCCTGTTAAAGAACGACCAACATCATTAACAGTGCTTAATTAGATGCAACCCGTGCATGACATTACTTACTTATCTTCCTTATCATGCAATTTACCGTGTTAATCACCATCCCATATAAAACTTATTGAAGGAATGCCTATCCACTGATACAGTGCTTCAAATGAATTACACATCATTTCTATTTACAGCACAGGCTCAAAACAAAGTAGCAGATTCCCCTGACTCCACATTACGAATAGTTATGACAAACACAAATTTCAAATTGACAGACAGCCTCATTAAAGTAATCAACCATCTACCAAGSAGTCTATTTCTCAGTATGCCTAATAATTTCAAACAAGAATGAAGCAAAGTGATCCTCTGCTAGAAAAGAAATTGAGATCAGCCAATTATTCAACAAAACAGAAGAAACAAGTTAAAGTAAACTAGTAGCTCAAAGTAGAAAGAAATGCAAACCTGAACCACGATACAAATAACCAATAAGAAGAAATGCTCCCTGAAAAGTTACAAAAGCAGAGGATTTTCTTAAAGAACAAAACCCAAAAAAAAAAACAAAAAGGAAAGGGAAAAAAAAAAAAAAACTATAGAGCAACAATGCATTATAGAAAAGAAAAATATCATCCCTTAGTAATGACAGAAAAGAAAATGCTTCAAGAACAATCACCATACCAGTACAATAAGTAAAACATATAGATAAGATGAAGGCCTCGATTTGGAATGAACTGAGATAGCAGATGGAGAACCTCCAATATCAGCTACTCTGCGAGATGGGTTTATAGGCCTCCTTGATGTAGCCATGACTTTTACTCCTTATCACGTAAACTAGAAAAGAAATACAAATCAGACACTGTTAAACTACACGAACAAAAGGGGATAAAATTAACGAATTTCAGATAATGCATTAATAATGACGAAACAAGAAAGAAAGTCATGATCCAAATTTTTACACAACCCTTCATGATTTGCCTTCTTATCTTTCAAGCAAGTTACCTCAGACCGAACAATAGCTAYAGAAACCTCATTTATGAATTTCTTTTTGGAACCCAAGTCAGATCTGCCACTCTAATCTTCTTTCCATCAACAATAAAAAATGAGAGAATCYAAATTTTCTCAACAATTGGCGCGTTCAGACGGTTGATAGATTCAGACTAAGAAGAACAAACGAAAAGAGAGAAAATTTTTATTGCTGGCGCTTTGAGAGGTTGTACTAGAAATATCTAACGGTTTTACTTTACACCGACGCTCGACGGTTATCATTAATCATTATAAATGAAAACTAAAAATGTTCCAGGTAATTTTGTCGATTGTGCTTTAGCCGTAAAAGCTGGTTCAAGTAATTATCAAATGATGAAGTAAAAGTCGTGGAGAATTTGGGTTTTAAAGAAAACTTAAGATTTAAATTTCAATGGAGATTTTGGAAAAGGAAAAATTTACTATAAAATTGTTATTTACTTCAATCAGTTACCAAATTACTAGTTTGAATAGGCATCTCCAAATTTGCTGGTTCAGTCATATAATGCAGTTTCTTAAAGAAATTTTTATTTTATTTAAAAAATATCTTATTTAATATAAAAATAATAAATAAAAAGATAACAATGATTACTATTTCAAGGATGCGCAAAATAGAAATTATGATAAAATATTTTTCTGATTTTTAATTTTGAAACTTTAAGTAATTTAATCAAATAAAAGAATTTTTAGTATCATGTGTTTTAATTTGAGTATGATAGTACATAATATAAAAGTCACTAAATTAATTTGTTTAAATATAGTTTTAAAAAAAAAAACTGCGGCAAGAAATAATCAAGTGACCTGGAGCCTGATGGCACTCCAAACTCGAAATTCGCGGAACCATATAAATGTCCAGAAATACCCAAATATTTCAGTGTGCACTTTAGTTTAGGCGGTGTTTGGAATTTTCTCTCTTTCTTGAGGGGGGGAAAAAAAAACAAGAAAGTCCCGGAATCGATGAAAATAGCGAGGACAATCTCCTGATAGGGTCCGGATTCGTGTTGCAATTTTGTAGTCAATTTTGATAATTGAGGAACACGCCGAAGAAGAGGAATTGGAATCGTTCGACGATGAGCAAAGAAGACGCAGCTGATAAAATGAACAAAGATAATCCGTTGCCGCATTCAAATAGACCGCCTGATAATCACAAGGAGAAAGAAGAGGACATGAAAATATGGGGAATTCTCCTTTTTGGATTAATTGGCGCCACTGCCACCACTGCCGCAGTAAGTTCTTGCTATTGCTCTCAGAGAAAAAGTAGCAGTTTYMTAGATTYTTTCTGTATTTGCAATTTATGTTAGGAATATATTTGCAGGTTGGAWTGTTATGATTCTATACTATGTTCTTTTACTGATCAAGTTGTAAACATCTCCTCTTAGGTAATGTTTGTCCAAGGATTCAGCCAATGATGTCAAAAGCTCGATAATTTTTTTATTGCTCTCGAAATGTGATTTTGCATGTTCCTTAATGTTTCAGAATAGGTAAAAGGGTGATTTTAAGCTAGTTTTTCTCTCTAAATTAGAGGAAAAGAGTTTTTTTTTTTTTTTTTCCTTTTTTCCGTTTTTCCTTCCAAAGAGCGATTTTCAATCTCACTATTATTAAGAAAATTGATTACAAATCTTCATTTGGACTGTTTGATCTGGTTTTCTAACATTTTCTGAGATTCTAACATCATGTCAATTGAATTATGAGCAGTTCTTTTAATTCTAAAACTAGATTTGATGGAATTGATTGCGCAAGTATGATTTATCTTATTCAAAGAAACAGATGTGGCTGGTAGTGTTCAAATGATGGCTCCGAACCTTAGGATGCTTATGACCTTTTTATTTGGGACAAGGAAAAATGGGGTGCATGTGGATGAAATGAGGAAGCATGTGAGAGAATCTATATTTGTACAGTAGAAACTTATTAAGCATTGAGTTACATTGTTTGGATAGTAAAACTAATTGAAGGAGAATTAAATCTGACAATGAAAATGTTAGCTACAAATAAAATATGTTTTAWGTTACAAATGTGATGGATTTGAAGTCTTCCAATCCAAAGAAAAATGTACTCTTGGCATTAATTCTTTGTAACATTTGTTGGAGAAAGGGAGGACTTTGGGATGGGAGGGGAAAGAGTTAAATAAGTGGGGATGGAAGAATGTTCTTTAGAGTATGGTCAAACTAGAATGGAATATAAGTTTCTTATCATTCATGAATTACTGAAGTAGTATTTTGGATAAATAAAGACTTATGTTGAGCTCAATGGATTCAAGATGAAGGTCTGTCTRCAAATTGATATTGGTGAAAACAAATTCAAATGCTTTTAAGTTTTGGCYCATGAATTTTTATTTGTTGTTCTTGATGTTGAAAACTTGTCCYAATCAAGTACAAAAGGCATCTATTTGGGGTCAAGTTGTTGTATTGACTTAAATGATCAGTTCAAACTACTTGCAGGTGACCCAYTTGCGTAGAACAGTTGATTGGGTATATTCTCAGGTAAACACTATTGTTCTTACCATCATTATTTCTCAGTGGATTCTACATAAMTAAACTATAGTATCTCCAGATGGTTTATCTTGAAGCCAATGTGCTTAATTCGATCTAGTTTAAACTATTCTTTTTCAAATGGATCTCTTGAAGTTAATACTGGTGCATATATCTGCAAACTTAATATGCTTAATGATACTTGAAGCTGATGAACCTTGGACTTTGAAGTTTTATTTTTTTCCTCAACCAATTGTGAAGCAAGAACACTAATGATTCAAGCTCAACATAACCCATGTTCAATATTGAAACTATGTAGGACAGTGTCTGTTATTCTGGACATTCTTATGTTTATAATCCTGTTCTTTTCCTGAGTAATTCTGTCAGGTCTAATTTGTCACTCTATTTTGTTGTAAGTTCAGCAGGCTAAACAGCATAGGCTTTTACCTCAGTGGTTTATTTCCTTTTTTTCCCCTTTAATTATTTAATCTTTGAAATCCAAGAGTTGGACTTTTGTTGTTAAACAAGTGATTCAAAATTTTGTCATAGTTTGAGGTCTTTTTGTTTTGTTTCATACTACTTGCATTTTTCTTGAAAGGTTTAAAGAAGCAAATGTTTCACAAGTTCCTTGGATAAAGCTTGGTACTCATGCCCAAAAACATAAATTCCTGGAAAATACTGGCGGAAAAMAGATTGTGAGAAAAAGTCTTAAGGAATTGCAWCTGATGYTAAATGTTTCTGCTTTAAAGCTAACCAGGTCTCAGTCATCATGGAAAACTTCTAGTCGTGGTTCTTCTCGGACAGGTTTCCAGGAGGAAGCCTGGAGAAGATACAACCGCCGGATGCAAGAAGAGTATGAAGAAGAAATGGAAAGAGTGGTGAGTTTAATATTCATAAACTTTTGACTTTTAATATTCTGTCATTTGACATAGCAGATGAAGTGTCCCTGTTACTTGTTCTGTGGATTTTTAACTCTTCCAGTTTTAAAAAAACACTGCAAGCTTTATTTTAGTTGCTTTTATCTCACAAAATGTTGCAATCTATTTTTATTTCTAGTTATTCCTTTAGAAAGAATTAAAAGATTGATTGTTCCTTGGCTTATTTATAGATGTAATCCAAGAATTTCATGTTTGCATATCTATCAATGCATACCTTGAGGAGACCCAAAACCTGCTTGTACATATTTATGCATTAGGTTGTTTGTGCTTCGGTTCTGATATTATATTTAAGCTTCTATGCTATATGGAAATATCTTGGAGATGAATTACAATCCTTAGATTGTCCACATGATTGTGGAGTACGCCCTTTGTTCAAAATCAATAACTTTATATGACTTTGCATAAAAAATTATGAAAGCATTTGACTATGTAGTATCTCTGTATTCTTAAGGAGTTATTTGAAGCCCAATTTTTGGGGAGAGTTGCACATGCTTTCTTATTAAGATGACAGTAATGATGTAGATCTAATCAGGGAAGTTGGTTTTATATGTTTGAAGAAAAAATGAATGTTTACTGGGAATATCCAAAAACACCAGCAAAGATATTATTTTGAAAGAGAGGGAGTTTTATCAAATTATACTTTAGTTTTCTCTCCATTTCTTTTTACGTGGTTCAGGAATTTACATATTTGTAAATTTGCTCTCTGAGTTGCATCTAATGTGTTATTGTACATAATTGATCCATTTTATGCGCTCAGGAGCGAATCAGACGCATGCAGAGTGTGTTCAACAGAGAGAGAAATAAATACAAAAGGAGTTATGAAAGCTGGTCAGAAAATAGTCAGGGTGCATATCACCAACATTTTCAGAGGAATGACTGGTATTGGAAGGCTGATACATCACATAYAGATCGGGGTACTAATTTCGGGGAGGCACCTAGGGCAACTGCAAGCTATGCATTATCACATCACTACTCAGTCTTGGGTCTCGACAGGTATGAACATGTCATAGAGATGCATTCATAGTAAAGTTGAATATTTTCTTTAGGTTTCTTGGGTTGATCTTAGAGCTTTTAGATGACCTTGATTCTTTTGAAACAATTGAATCTGAATGATTAAATTCTCAATAACATTTTATCCACCATCAATAATGTGACGTGGATTCTGTTCTGACAAACAAAGAGCACTCAACCCCTTCCTTAGGTAACGGCTATTCCAACTGGTTAAGCTAAAGAAGATTAAAAGGTTTTATCTAGGTACTGGAATTCCTTGGAGCTTAAAACAGACAACTTTATCAGTTTCCGTATGAGTAATGGGGTGGGTCTTTGTGTCTAATTTTTTTTTCCCCCCCTATCTGACAAGACAAACAAATAGGAAAGAATGGTTCTTTGATTGCACTGATAGAACTCTAACTAGAAAAATTCTCTATATTACGTGGTATTGAGAACCAGTCTAAAAGGAAGGGAAAAAAAATTATAATGAGCATCTGTTTGAGTCAATTATTTCCYAGATCTAATTCTACAGAATGTGAGTGAAATTATGACCTMCATTTATACTAAAGGCCGTTTCCCTTCCTACTGTTTTCTTTTTGTGACATGGCGAGTTGGGAGATCCATTATGGTTTTGAGTAATTATATCCTAAATCTTCATCCTTTATATTGTTTAGTGGGTGAGATAATGTGAAAAAGGGCAACTTCACCACAATAAAAGCATTTGTTTCTGCTGGAGAAGCCCTAATCTGACATGAGTTTTAGCAATTGAAGAGAATGTAGTTTCTGAACAGTACTCCTGACCTTTATCTTTTTCATATTTCACTTTTTCTTTAATCTGCAGTGCCAAATATTTTGTGACAATCATGTTTGGTTTCTAGACTGTTTTGGTCCCTCTCCTGATTTACTTTTGTCCAAGTAGATCCTTTAACCTCTGTAATTATTATTTAGGGAAAACATGTATACTGAGCTGACACTTTGGGTCTTGTTTTCAACAGGTTGAGGACAAAACCATATACAGATGATGAAATAAAGGTACTTTTATGTTTCTTATGATCTGTTTAGATCCCAGTTTTGTGTTTCTTGAACAAAATGTGGTTGTTTGTTTCATAAAAAGTTAAGAATTGAGGGGTTTTAAAGTAGATAAAATTTGACTTCCCTTTTCTTATTTTTGGAAGAACGAATGAAGAGACAGTAGACTTTAAGCCTGGGATTTTGCTATTGCTTAAGATTAGCTCTTCGGAGAGTTATTTTATTGCTTCCGAACATTCGTGGATTATATTGTTAGTCAGAATACAAAATATTACTCCCTCCGTTTCAAAATACATGTCCTTTTGAATAGTTTATTTTGTTTCAAATTACTTATCATTTTAAGAAATCAAGAGCATATTAAATATATTTTTTCCTACTTTTCCCCTAATTGGTTAATCTTATTTAACTCTAAAATATCATTTCCAATTTGTTGAACACATACATTAGTCAAAACATTAAATATCTATAAAAATTAAAAGAATGTTAGAAACATCGTTTTGTTAAAAAGTATAAGAATTTGRCCCTTCTTAATGAGCGTAATCTTATCTAAAATGATAGTTAATTTAAAACGGATGAAGTATTAACTACTATGGAACCTCTTTCTCCTTAATACTTGGTCGCAATGCCTGCATCCAATCTCCCTTAGAAGATCTCATTTGAGTATCATGGGGGTGGCTGTTTTCTGTTAAACGTGGTTTCCAGAATCAAACTCTGTAACTATGAAGTTATTTGACAGCAAGAAACTGCCATCACCTCAACAGCATATCCTATATCCTTTTCCTTTTAATGTTTTTCTTGGAAATAATTTAGAAGTTGAACTGATTATTCGTTTTCCCTATTCTCTTTTAATGCAGTCAGCTTTCAGAACAAAGGCGAAGGAGTTTCACCCTGATCAGAATCAGGATAATAAAGGTGGCAGCCTCTTTCTTGTCAGCTTGAGATTCGTAAATTTCAGTATGAGGTGTTTTTACCTGGTTCTATTAATAGCAAGCAGAGCTAACATAATAGGTACTTGTTTGGTAGCAGAAGCTGCTGAAGCAAAGTTCAAGGAAGTTATGACGTCTTACGAGGCTATTAAGAAGGAAAGAAAGAACAACCACAGCCGATGAACAAGTAACCACAAGGTTGWACATTTTCTGCTTAGGCATAGCTTCGGAACTCAGTCATAGTTCCCGAGAATGTTGGGAACTCAACGCAGTTTTTGCAGAGATCAGTGAACCTTTGGCGTTTAATGTTGTAGTCCTAATTGATTGAGATTGATGGGTCTGGCAAGTCTAGAGAACTCTGAGCCTTTTCCTTATTTATATAGGTGTAACAAATCATTATGTAAGTAAACGCATCACAGATCTAATAATGTGGAAATCCTTGTCACYTGTTGCACGGTTGTTGTCTGATCTGATGTATGCCATAAAGATTGGATGTATACTATATGTTCATTGTACACATGCTCTGAGCACGAGATTAGGCAATTAATCAGTTGAACCAGAGCGCCAACCTTGAGGATTGCATGGTATCATCTTCTCTGCGGAGCTATTTTGAGGCCTACTAAAGATGCGGAGATGTTGATTGCTCGGTCTRGATGGGTGGTTACTTTGTTTCGTTTTTTCTTTTCAATTTTTCATTTTAAAAGGTTCATCTTCAACTAGAGGTTATTCTTTTCGGRTATGAATGAATTTACTTCTKTGATAAATTTGTGAAATTCATATGGGCACAGCAACCGGAGTTTACGTTAATGAACATTAGTTTCTTCGTTACTGCAATTTATGCACAACTTGTTACCATCATTCAACAGAGTTCAGACTAGAGGTTGATTTAATCCAAGCCTAAAAAATAAAATTGATAGACTCAGAAAGAAAGATCTAGCACCAGAAAATATATCACAATTCACAAACATCCACACTTTTCCCTAACTTTGCCCGCAGATCGCAAATGCTGAAAAACTTGAATGTGATAACAGCAGCAGAGCATGTTTATGCCTTCCCTAGCTTGCCAATGAACTCATTTAACAGGAGGTACTCGGTAATATGCTGGAAGAGTAGCAGGGAAGAACATTTGCCTGACTCCTTCAGCTTTGATGATTGGGAAGATGATTCCTGATGCACTCTGTGAAAGTGTGCTTAATAATTAGGTAACGGCAACAAGGAAAATTTTTTTGACAGGTGGCATTGGGTGAAGAAGCAATGTTGGCTTGAACTTACAGAAATAATTAAGAATCAAGTACTTACTGAAATTAAACGGGCTCCAATCCATAATCGCTTGGGAGAGGGGAAAGGTAGCAACAAGCGGCCAACACCATATACTGCCACAGCAAAGAAATGGCAAACCAAGCTTAAAGGCCGAGGGTTCAGACCAGAAAGCAGGGATACCGGTCCAGCTGAGAACACACCTCCAAGGCTCAAGTAGTCAAAGCATGCCTGACGCATTTCTTTCCTTGCTTGATCAGGAGAAGCACTAAATACCTTATACAGGGCACCAGCTAGTGTGTTGATAGTGGCTGCCACAGGCTGCAAAAAAGAATATTGAAATGAAATCAACTAATCATACTAACCTGACTAAGATCAACAAATGAGATACTCAAAACACAGATATGGCTTTCGCCAGATCAAACTGCATGATAGGTTTTATTTAGTGCATTTTCCTTTGTGTTACATTGTAAAAATAAGATATTCATCTGAATATGATCGAAACAGGGAAAAGCAAATACTGAAGGCAGAGTCCCCCTATATCAGTTACCATGTAAACAATGTAAGTCCAAATAAATCCAGCAATTGATGCAATTGTACCTTCCGTAAAGTGTAAAATGATTCAAGATACGTGCAAAGAGTAGGTGCATCATTCAGATCATGAAGAGGTCTAAGAAGATCACGCAGAACAACTATATCAGACAACGCCACAGTCATTCCTCCTCCAGTCAAAGGGTGGCGCATGTTGAATGCATCTCCCATGAGCAAAGCCCCTGGAGTAGGATGAGGAGCTGCTGGCATGCTTCTGTTAGGCATTGTTCTAATATTTCCTTTCTCAACTGCAGCAAGGAATGCCTCAATCAACTCAGGAGGGACCTACAATAACCATGTGAAAATTTGATACTATTAGTTAATCAAAGAAAAGAAAATAAGAGAAGATTGTTTAATATGATAGGCGTAAATGATTATGAACATCATGGTGAGCACAACAATGAACAATGCATATGTAAATCCTCATATTACCTGTGGAGCAACAGCTGTCTTCAAATATTTGACCATTTCGCCATTTGAAATAGAGGGCACCTTTTGACCTGGTACATCAACCAAGCAGCGAACCTCTGTGCTGCTGATTGGATAAAACAGCATGGGAGATGGYTCTCCTAGAATAACATGGCCGTGATTTGCAAAGGGAAGTTGGCAGTTCTCCAAAACAAGACCAACAAAACAAGAAGGTACATCAACCTTCAAAAGAAACAGTTCAAGCCATTTAAGCCAGACCAACATAATGACAAGTCCGTATGCAATCCAAAAACTTTCAAAGAAGAAACTGAAGGAGAAAAAAGGCGAACCCAAATACAGGAAGATAATAAATCAAAAGGATAAAAATCTATAATCAATTACTTACCTTAGGATCACAAAGGGAGCGGCGTAAATTCGAAAAGCAACCATCACATACTATCGTCAGAGGGGCATAAGCATTCAGTTGTTCGCCAGATTTTGTTTTGTATTGCACACCTCTGATAGTCCCATTTTCTTCAAGTAGAGAAGTTACTGTTCCTTGCTCCAACCTAACACTGTTTAAACCAATAGAAACACAACTTTAACTCTCGGTGGGGGCAAAAGCAAACACTTCCAACCAAATAGTTAAAATGAAACCTTGAAACAACTCTAAGTGCATCTGAGTACTATTAGGCACAGGCCTGGAGGTTTAATTTTAATTTAACCCTCTCTGCATATGTCCAGAGCCAGACTCAGCGCTAAAGTATATCTCACCCAAAACCAAAAGTAAAAGAAAATGAGCCTCCACMCTTCCACGATCTTAAAGGGATATGATTAAGAACTAATAGGAAAAGAATATATACTTGGGAAGAGATGCAGCCTTCTCCCGCATCCTTTGAATGAACCGTCCATTGTGAAAGCTCCTGCCTGCCACATCAGAGTGAAATCTTTCCAAGGGATAAGAAAGCCGAGTCTTTTTTCCATCCTTGAACAGAGCATATCCAAAAACTCGCTGAGCATCAATTCCTTCCACGCAATCTGCAGTCAAAATGCAAATATTTTTGAAAATTGTCCATTAGCAAGACAAAAGTTACGCCCCTAAAATCAGAGGCTGATACAACAGCTGTTACCATTGAGAGATTGTAGAAGCAGTAAAAGATCAGGACATATTTTCAAATAATCTGCTAAACTCTACCTGCCAGTTCCAGCTCGATTAATTTGAGATAGCCACCAGGTTGTAGCAGCTCTCCAACAATTCGGTCAGGCTCCGTCAAGTCTCTTTCAATTACATGAACCCGTCTGCCATCCTGCAAGCCAGTTCATATGATGTTTTAGCAAAGCTATAACCTGCCTTTTTGTTCTTCCCTTTATATAAGCTTATAAGGAGCGCATCAAGAATCTGAGATTCTGCTATTCAATTTTAAACACACAATTACATATAAACAATTAAYATAAGAAATCTGGACTTCAAASAAACATATCTCAGTTAATGCCCCGCAAAAATGTCTACCTGCGTTGCATGAATATGGATTCAAACTAGATAAAGCCTTCATATGCTATAGAAAACGACCTAAACTCACGAGAATAAGCACATAGGCAGAATTTGTGCGGCTTATGCATTTTTTTTTTTTTCCCCTCAAATTGAAAGGACAGACAGGCATAAAGAAAAGAAGTTGAAATTGYATTCGACTAACAACAAAAGCTAAATTCAGCGTCGCGAGTCTGGAGATTCTGCTATACAATAATTGCATCACAGCAATGCTAAGATATTATCTAGGGTTGCCTACTCTACTTCGGAGTACAAAATGAAAAAGAAAAACCGAAGGCAACAAGAACGCAACTCTACCATGTATGGATTTGTAGGCAAATCCTTATTTACGTTCATAACATGCATTTAGACAAAATTTGTAGTTGGGAGCCCAAATGCTGCCACTGTTAATCATGAATTTCTGATTGGCATAGACATTTGTGAACAAGAGAAGCAATACATCCATGCATATATGTCCAAACAACGGGAYTGTTGTACCTTGCCAAGAGTGTGAGCAAGAGCGGCACCAGCCACGCCGGCGCCAACAATGATGATGTCGACATCGCTATGCCTAGATCTACATTCTCCGTCAATGACAGTGGTGGTAGTGGTGGTGCTGGCTGCATAATTTTCACTGTTCTCCACGGTCCGGCCACCGTTTCTCCTAAGAAAAAGTCCGTACAGAGCCACAAATCCCAATGCCACCCCCAAAATTGTTCCGAAAATGTAGTGATCCATAAGTTTTACCGCAATGCCGGACGCCAGTTGACGCTCGACCGGTGACGACGACGGCGGCGCTTCCCCTCCCTGGCCTTTGAACGGTTCGCTGGTTGTCGTTTTCTCTTGCGTGTCTAATTGGCTCTTTCTTAAATTTCACTAGAATATGTTGCTGCAAGTCCAGTGTGCTTCGCTGGCATTATGCGTAATGGCAACACACAATGCCAACCGCCARGTGTGCAGCCCAGTTGTGATCACGAGAGATTCACGACGTATTCCCTTCTTATAGGCCCACCCACCACACTATGCACTTCACCTTTTATTTTTGATTAAATAATTCACTCCCCTTTTCATTATTGCTTCTCTATCTTCCTCCGTTCCTTTCTCCTTATTCATTTTTAGTTATATTTATTTTAAAAAATATAATAGCATATACTAATATGATACTTTCCTTAACTTCTTAAAGGTATTATATCATAGATTAAGAAAAATAAGTTTGTCTCAAATTATTCTCTTTATTTTTATTTACTTGTCGGATTGAATTATACACGTAAAATAAAAAAATTTTAAATTGTATAAATTATTACCTTAATTTCAAAAAATTATATTTCTCTCTCTCTTCTCCTTTTCATTTCTAAAGTTTGAGTAATGAAAAGATTTACTAGTATTTAATTTTGCAAGGCTAATAATTTAATGATGGATAAATTATAAATGCAACACATATGTAGGCGGATTAATATTTTTTCAAATGCGACAAGTAAATAGAAGTGGATAAGTAGTTACTTTTAGTTTGATAGGCTAATAAATTAGTGAGGGGTAAATTGAAAAAAAAAAAAAAGAGATTCAATAAATATTTTATTGATTTTGTAATGTAATAAGTATTTTGAAACGAAACATATTTTTAGATGCAACAAATAAATAGAAAGAGATGAAGTATTATTAAAATGAAATTTGTATTGTTATCTTGAAAAAGAAGATGAATAATTGTTTGGAATAAGAAATATATTATGAAAAAAATAAGTTGACTTTATAAGTTGAATAACCTTTTTAAAATTGAATAAAAGTAAAGGTAAAAGTAATTAATTAATTATTTATCAATACGTTAGAATATGACATTTTCAATAAATAAAAAAATCTATATATCACGCATAAAAAATTATATATATATCTATATAAAGATCGAATTTGTCCAAATATTTTCCTAATGACCTATGGGGAGTCAAAAAGGTTTTGATCATAAGCTTCTCCTTTTAAAGTAACCATAATGGTGATGAAGATCTAAATTAGAAAGTAGACTTTTTAATGAGAGTGTGGGTCGTGTGTTTGGTTGGATTGATGATTCATCATGGCCAAATTAAAAAGGAAAGACGCTAGAAGAGACGGGTACTTAGTGACTTGGTATGTAATTTGATGTGTATTAAATCAAATCGGGTTGAASAGTGCAACTTGGCAGGATGGTATTGGAGAATCTTGCTAGGGTTTGCTGTGTGCTGCTGTGGTGTGTAAAGCGTGTGATTAAAAGTTTATAAGTTGGCAGGATTAATAAGTTTTTAATTAAAGAGMATGTTCAGATTTGGTCCATTTTGACCTTTAAGCCTAGGGAGATCTATCAATCAATCAATGATGGGGCTTTATGGAATCAAAGTTGGTATGGGTATGGAAATCGAAATTGATTTCATGCACATTATTATTAGTCTCCATTAATAATAATTTGTTTAGGAATAATGATAGTTATTAAATTAGATTGAWAAATCAAATACTTACTGTAATATCATGTTAAAAAGAGTCTTAAATTATATTTTTTAAGATAAACGAACTTTTTTTTATCTCTATAAACCCTGAAAAAAATTGGTATGAATATAATGTATTATACAGTTCGAATTTGATTGGTATTTGTCTAGCAGTATGAGATTTTTCCCACTGAGATTGGAGTGATGTGCCGTTTAAGCAATTTTGTTGGTATGCCTGTTCTTCCCTTATTTAAGTTTTACAGTAAAATGGGTAATTGATTTTTATTCTAGAAATGGCCGAGACCTCTGATATTAATTTCTATGCCTTTTTTTAGTATCGAGTTTTCTACTCCTAGTTATTTCAATTTGGGTCGGGATTCATGAAGGGGTAATATTTTWTTATTATTATTTTGTCCGCTCATTCATAAGATTTAAATTTGAAATCTAATATAAAAAATAACAAGTCCCTTATTAATTGAACGAATAATTATTAGTAAGAAAATTATGAACGACCTCCTTTTATAATAACGAAATGCTCAATTTGCATCATCATATATCATAAATTAAAATTATATTATCACCTCTATCTATTTTTATCATTTGACACTGTAAAAAACTTTACGATATTAAATAAAAATTAATAATAATATGTGAAATTGCATCGCCACAAAATGTGATGATGCAAATTCACATTATTTTAACGTCAAAAATATATAAAAATGTCATAAATTTTTTGTTGAAAAATAAATTCTATCTCACTTAAACAGCTTTTCTCATCCTAATTAGTTTTCCTTTTAAGTTCACAACTTCATTGTCCAAACGAGAAACCCATACCGTGCTGAAATCATCTTGGGTGTTTTTCTGGAAACACCCACTGATAAAGGAAAAAATTCTTTAGCGGAAAATGAAGTGCACGAAACCCTACCGATCACCACTATCTTCCACGCAGAAAGTTCTGCGAAAAGCAATGATTCTTTTCACCTGTTTGTGCTTTTACCATGTGCTCGAGATAGTACCAGAAATACTTAGATTTGGTACAGATTCATCACGTGTCCTTTTTATCGTACTTGCATTCTTCAAAGGCTAAATACTATCCCCTCCGTCCCTATTGTATTTGTTTTAAAGTTAATCGCAGGGATCACGTAAATTAAAGATATACATTGCATGGTTTATTTTAATCAAAATTTCGATAATTAATTAATTTGATTAAAAATTTATTTTTACGTTTGGTAGGATTTGAATTCTTACATTTCAAATCATAATAATAAAGGAAAATCATCTTCAATATTAATTTTTACGGTGAAGTCAATTGCTCGGTAACCTTGGATATCGTATTTGCACTATGATGACACGGAAGAGTGCAATTGCAGCAGACACCATGATGGTCAACGTAGTACACTGAGTTTTGAACACTTTGATTGTGTCTGGTTTCAGCAATCAAGATCAAGAAAGGCAACCTCTGTAAAGATAAAGATAAAAGAGAAATATGAGCCACAGGGTCAAAGTATTCTTTTTCTTTTCTCAATTTGTTTATGGATGGCAATCAGATTGGACCATGCTRGTGGTTTCGTGTAAAACGAGGTTTCGATCAATTTTTTTTAATAAAAATTAAATTTTTCGAATGCAAATTAATTTGAATTCAAATTATTCTTATAAAATAAAGATATTAGATGATTTAAAAAATAAAAATAAAAAGATTGTATATTGCAAGCAACTGAGAAGATCATCAGAAGAAGTGACTATTCCACCCTACATCCCTACCAACCATGAACAACATTGTACTTGAAATGAAGTGAAAACTTGTAAGTACCAGAGCTCTATCGAGAAGTTCAATGTGAGAGTAGAAGTGGGATAGCTCAACTTCAATAAGTACAACCAAATTTGGTCCCCCCTCCCCCGCCCCCCCCCTTCCCCCCCCCCCCCCCCCCCCCCCCCCCTCTTCCCCACCTCACTTGAACTTTGTAAATTAATCTTTTCTGGTACTTGGTCCATCCTGGACCTTGTGGTTGGGAAGAGATGACAGTATGGTGACAATTCTGGTTCAAGAATGATGCATCAAGAAAAAGATTGGCATATCCACTTTTTTGTTTATGCTACTAGTCAGAGAGGAGTACTCCAGAGTTTGATTGTAAGGTGACATTGCAAAAGATTCACGTGTTAGTTAAGGGAAATGCAAGGGAGATCAAGGTTTGAGCTAACTATTCCATCTAATTAGGTGGTTAGTATGTTTATGGTTGATAAAAAGATATAAGATATTTCATAAATAAAAAGATAAAAAAATACTCTTCTATAGTCATTCGCCCAAAAAAAATGTATTTAAATTTTTTTTTATAATTTCATTTTTAGATTTAGCAAGATCATCTGATTGAGTCAATTGATTGGTTCTAACCTTAAGTCACTTAACATTATCTATTATTATGTTATAATAAATTCAAAGYAATAGCAATAGAAGTAATAAACGGATCGATTTATATGTCAAATCATAGATTAAGAAGAAAAATCACGAGCAAGCATAAACTAAAGAAATTATACCAAAGTCAAGATTAGATTATAAGAAGAACACCGCTCTCATGCCCCAATAACAAACTTTTAGCCTTACCCAATATATTGTATAGATAATAAATTGAAAAACAGAAACCTAGTTTACTAAGAATTCATAATATCTATTGGACTTGACTACACCAACCTTGTTCGTATGTAATGGAGGGAGGACGAAATGGGGACGAGCTTCCGATGTATAATGCATCGGAAAAAGGCTCATCTGTGTATTGTTTAGAAGCAGAGTAGTCTGACTGCTCTCAACTTTTCTGATACAAATGATTCTCGTAAAGAAATCACCTTTTGATCATGGTGCGTGGAGCATGATGCTTCCTGGAAGATCCTGAAGTTAAGGTTATCTTTCTTCACTCTTGAGCACTCTGATACCTCTTATTCCATCAACTATATCAGGAGAGCGAACAAAAAACTTAATAGTTTTACCCAGAACCGAACGAATGGTATGACTCCCAGCATAGGTTCATATATGACTCGAATTAAGATGGGAGTTAAAAATTTCATTTTGACACGACGYGAATAGATGATCCAGATATTGAGAAGACGAAATGATATTTTTTTAAATAAAAATTTTATATAAATTTTAAAAAAATATTGAGGAGCGTCTATTACCCTTAGCTCCGCTTTTGACTCTAATTATTGGATGCACCAAGGCGTGGAGGACATATTTTTCGTATTCTTGAAAGGTATGAAGAACGTATCAGATTCAATAATTTGTTGATCAATTAAATTCTTAAACAACCCCAACAAATATGTAGGGCATACAGAAAATAAGTTAAAAGGTCTAGTTTCGGACATATAAGTAGGACATTTTTTCTGATGTGAAGCAGCAAAAGGAGACGCTCAACAGTGCTAAAATTCGTCTTATTAAAGTAAATGAACCTATTTGAGACTTAAAAGGAGAAATAGAAAAAGAGAAAGCACATATGATTTAAGGGTTCTTTCTAGGACAAATATGGTATTAGGTAAAAAGTTCAGGTGCTATTTCTCGTCTCTTATCTGAAATTTGCAAAATTTAGCGGCAAATGCAGAAAATGAGTAAAAACTAGTCCATTTTGCCTCTTCTCTATAGTCATCGTCGGTCATCGGGAAAAGAAGTTGCAGCCATGGACATGAATTGCTCCGACGTGGGTTTGTGGAAAGCAGCTCTCTCGTCATACAAATGTCGAATCGAATCCTTAAACAAGCCCAACCTTATTTCGCTCGACGACTTCTATATAAACGAGCTTCCGATTCTTATAAAGCAGCGAAACCCTAGTCCTCATATTACGACTCCTGAACTCTCCAAGCTCATGCAATGGAAGCTGACCAGAGGAAAATGGAGGCCCAGGCTATTGGACTTCGTCTCTTCGTTGGAGAACGACGTTGTAAAATCAGCATCAGAGAAAGCTTTCCAAGCTTTGCCCGATGTTTCTAAAGCTGTATCGGAGCTTACAGTTCTGAAAGGCGTCGGTCCCGCCACAGCTTCTGCAATTCTTGCTGCTTATGCGCCTGAAATTGCTCCGTTCATGTCCGATGAGGTAAATATATACTCAAGTTCAACAATTTTAAGAAACCATCTTGCTGTTTTTTCCTTTTGTTTTATTAAAGCATTTATCCTGTTCCAAGTGGAAATTAAAGAATTTTATTTTTTGGTGTAAATATGATTAAATAGGCGATGGAGGCAGCAATTGGGAACTCCAAAGATTATACGTTGAAGAGTTATCTGGTATTTGTGAAAAAGTTACAAGCCAAAGCCGAGGTGGGTTTATATTTTCTCCTTCTTGAATATATCGTTTTATAGTCTGAATGTTCAGATGTTTACTTGGAACATTTTGATTTAGGATGTTGTATGACTGGCTTGTAGTCATTGAAGATGACTAGATGAAATTATTGCAGTTTTTAGTCCTTGATTTTGACGCTTGAGTCTCTCCCGAATTTGCTAAGATATACAAAATTGCCGGAATGCGATTGTGTAGATGACTCATACTTAGTTGCATTTTAATTGCTTCATAGTCTGAGCTGGTGTATTTTCAACAAGAGCATGAAGCTTTGCTGCTAAATTGATGCTAAAATCCTTATCTTGTGGCATGTTTTTCCTTTTTTGTTTTGGTTTTAGTCGCCCAAGGGTTGGTAATCTCAATATGTCACCTCATTGCTGGACCCTTGACTGTGAGACTTCCCCTTAATCTGATTACAGTTTCATGCTTTATTCTGAAGATGAGATCCTCACGTATTTGAACATCTGTTTTTCAAACTAGAAATGCCTCGTTCCTGCATCCCTGCATACGCAGTGGATTTTTATTTTTCCTGATGCTTTGAAAGTTTATTCATCTAAAGGAGATAAATTTTGGGAGAAACTTTTTCTTCAGATTGACATGTCAAAAATGTTATTTGGCTTTTCAAATAAGTTTTGAATGCCCATCCTGCATTTAACAGCCACATTATTAACATTCTTTCTTTTTTTTCCATTTTAAACTTCTTTTTGTTGACGTAGAGGTGGGGTGGTGTGGGAGTTCTCGTGAGTCCTCAAAAGGAGAACATTTTAAGAAGTGATTTACGACTTCAGTTGCTTATTTTGATAACTACACGTTAACTGATATATGGAAATTTGTTGTAATAAGTACCTTTATGTGACTGAACTTGATTAATTATTACTACATGTTTACCTGGCTGCTACGGGATCATGCGTTTTGGTGTCTTTTACATCCAAGAATGCTTTTATATGGGGTTTGATACAATTTGTCGAAAAATTGCTCCCAGGAACTAACTACAGAGGGGGATCTATTCACACCATCCGACGTTGAAAAGGCTTTGTGGAGCTCTGGTATTGCTGCCAAATTGAAGGAATTGTCAAGAAAGCCCGAGGACACAAGCAAAAGTTCCAAAAGAAAGAGAAAACGCTGAGTTGGGTACATTCTGCTAATCAGCCATGGGACTAGTGACCGCTAACTAGCCTGTAAATCATCAACCTTTTCTTGCTTATGGCCATCCTAAATTCCTAACTGAAAATTTTGATGTATATTAATGCATGGTGCCCATAAGCAGACGAACATCCTTGCTTGACTTTTTCTTGCGTCTGTCCTAATGGGAGCTCCTGCTATGTTTTAGTTAAATGAATCTGGATCCATCAATGTATCAATGTCATATAAAGAAGCTTTCGTTCTCATTGTCATCTGCACATCCGCCCTAGTTCCTATCCTTATTACTATACGACACTTGAAATTGAAAATGGTCCTGTAGAGAGAGCACTATTTGCTTATATTGGACATCAGTATTAGGAAAACAAGAATGAAACAGATACTGTCATAGAGAAGCTTCCGCAGTCATCTCAGAACGTTGGACTAATGTTRTCTYTACGTGATAAAAACTGCTCTGCTGCTGTATGAGATCAGCTACTCTCCTCTATTGTGATGCTTCGCTAAGGGATCTCTCGCAATTCTGTCAAAGGATCAGCAGTCCTCTCTGCTGATTCATATATAAACACCATAGCTCTCYCCAATTAACATTTTGATTTCTTGATCTTTTGTATGCATGGGTCCTATGATGTGCTTTCTAGATCTTTCACAATGAGCAGTCTGACTATGGTAGATTTCTTCTTTGTCATCTTCTGGCTCCTCTGATGTATACCTATTGGCTGTTAAAATATGAGAAACAGACAAGATTACGAAGCATTGATTTCTTCTTTTGGTTCTGATCTCCGTTTGAGTGTAGTTGGCATAGCTGACCCTTCACGTAACAGATTTTTCAGTCACCAACGTAATCCAAATGTAGTTTCCTTACCACTATGGGATGGTACGTGAAGACTGACGGAAATATAAAATTAGATACAACTTTTACTTTATTCACATTTTCGGTGATTAATCTATCTTTTTTTCTTTTTTTAAATACATTTGTGGTGGAAATTGAAATTTCGAATTTGAATATCTTGAATTACAAGGGAAGCGATTATGGAATATTGGCGGACTGTTTCAAAAAAAAAAATTAAGTGGTTGAAAAAAGTGATTTTGATATTAAAAAAGTGCTTTAAGAATTAATGTAATATTTTTGTTTAATACTACACTAATATATCTTGGAAAGGAAGGTAATTTGTCTAAAATAAAATTTACCATTTTCTTTTTGAAAATTACAAGTAGAGGTGAAAAAAATAAATTAAACAACACAAAATAGCTTTGACTCTAAAAAAATTAAAAAATTATTTTAGGCAATTAAAAGCATTTTTTTCCAACTAAAATGGGATAATTGAGAGCAGCTTTTTCAGTTTTTTCTGCAGCTAAAATATGAATGAGACCCGAATTTTCTTTTCTAAAATACTTTTGACAAAATTATATCATAAAAGGAAAGAAAAGTCACAATTCCATAAACTTTGGACGCCTGATTCCGAAGCGGAGTTCACGAAGAACAGGCCGTTACAATAATTCGACGCGTCGTGATATCAGTCGATTCTCCGTCAAAGAACCGTCGTACAAATCGGTTCCCGCGTAAATTTCATATGATCTCGAAGACATATCTGCACGATTCAAATCCAATTCAGAAATACCATTAAAAATGTGGAGAAAATTTTCCACGTCAATTTTAGCTGTTCATTTTCCAATCTTGAACTCCTCGCATTGTTGTTATTGATTTTCAAGAGGATGACATTCATCGACCGGAAACACCGCCGGAGCCCTAGGGCAGTGCKGCTTCTGCCAGAAAAAAATGACGGCCATAGCGAGTTTGAAAATGACGGTGCATCCTACTCGGGTGCTGTTTTCAATCTATCGACGACCATCGTTGGCGCAGGAATCATGGCGCTACCGGAAACCCTTAAGCAATTGGGCGTTATTCCTGGGCTGATCGTCATTGTTCTGGGCGCGATACTCACTGAAAAGTCGATTGACATGATTTTGAGATTCAGCAGAGCTTGTAAGGCCGCGTCCTATGCCGGTCTAGCTGGTGACGCTTTTGGTGGCGCCGGCAGAACTTTACTTCAGGTCTGCATTGTTACTAACAATGTAGGCACACTTGTCGTCTACATGATAATCATTGGTATTGACTCTATAAACTTTCTTGTTTTCTTTTAATTCTTTTCGCTAGTTGTGCTTCTGTTGGTCGATGTGTTGATGGTTCAGCTCTCGAGTGCTCATTCGCGGCTGAAATTRATTTACTTTTGATTTTCTTAGCTAAACTTGATAGAGCAAATAATTGATGCTTAAAATTTCTTGAGTCTTTTSATTAATTTTTTTTGGCTGAGATCAGGCATGGAGTTCTTTAAAAGTTTTATTAGAGGAATGATGCGATATGTGATTAGCCTTCAGTTAAGCAATGATTAACTTAATCCAATCCCAATCCAGAGGTGTGACGCATAGCAGACTACTCAGTTTTGAATGAACCTGATTTTGCCTATATTTTGAGTTTTCTCCGCCCTTGATTGGGAATCTTCAATTGGTCTCTGGATAATTTTCTACAGTTGGAGCTTCAGTATTAGTAAATATAATTTTCAGAATAGATGATAAGAATTGTTACAGCTATAATTTTAAGGTGCATTTGAACTTTGGTTACAGGTGATGTGTTATCAGGGACGCAGTCTGATGGGGTTCACCATTCAGGTGTAATGGAAGAATGGTTTGGGCCACACTGGTGGATCACCAGATCTTTCTTGCTGCTTATAACGACCCTCTCTGTTTTCACTCCTTTGATATCTTTCAAGCGTGTTGGTGAGATCTTCGATTGACTTTCTTTATTTTATTCTCTTTCTTCAGGAAACCTTTCTAATGTTATCTAATACCAAATGGAGGCCTCTCTGTTTCAATGAACAATTTAAGAAAATACAAACAGCTACTCTGAAGTGTTATCATCCACTTGCCTTTGCTTTTAGCCCAAAGCTGTTTTCAATGAAGCATACTTTTACTTCTTCTTCTTTTTTTTTTTTTTTTTAATTCTTTAGTTTTTTTTATGGGCTTGGGGTTTTCATTGTGATGAAATTCAAAATGTTAAAAACTCTCTAAATATTTACTTTCTTTAGTTGATTTAGAAATTGTCGTGTAATACTGATAGGAAATCCTGATATGGAGTCCTTGTTGATTCCAAAATCATTGGTACATATGCTTTAAAGTATTTGCTTGAGTTGAGGCAATGTGTGCATGATAGCACTCAACAGGAACCAATGAGACCTCAAGGGAGCCAAGATATTTAACTGCTTCATTTCACAACATTAAATGCAGTACCCATCTAACTTGTCTCCCTCTTCCACTAATAATGTCTAGCTCAAGTTATGTTTGTATGAAGTGCAGAACCATACTTCTCGCGCAATCCTGCTGTCAAATAGGTTTGTGGACCTAGTCATTTGTTCACTTCTAATGAGTAAAATTTCCGAATCTTGTTCGAGGGATTTATGAGGTGAAAATAGAACAAAAGAGTTTAAGTTGCTGTATGGGCGGAGCTAGGATTTCAAATTACTTAGGGCAAGTGGTAGGCTAAACTAATGTGATAATTAAATTAAAAGCATAAAATAAGAAAAGTATGTGGAAAATATTAGGCCCTGTTCTCTTTGCTGTTTTTAGGCTGTTTTCTATTTTTAATTTTCCAAAATATTGAAAATGCATTATCTTTCGTGTTTCTTAAATCGCATTTTCGAGAACAGAAATACTTTTTGTATTAAAAACTAAAAACAATCAAAATATTGTTTTGAGCGTTTTCAAGCAAAACACTCCCCTACAACCAAACTGCTAAAAACATGTTTTTTATTTTTTTCTCTTTAGTAATTATCTAAAAAACTTACACTTTAATTAAATGACACATAATTTTTATTTTTTATTTTTAATTTGAAAAAATTCTAATATTAACTAATAGTATTTGAAATTTGATTTACAAGTAGATTCATTAAAGCTAGTCAAATCATTTTTGTGTCAAATTCTAAATTGAACGTGTTTTTTAATTTTTTATTTTCAAGAACAATTTTCAAGGATGACAAACCAAACGCATTTTTAGCAAATCTAGAAACAACTACTCAAAACAGAAAACTGAAAATGTTTTTGAAAATGAAAACTTTAAAATCAAATGCAAACAGAATGCAGCCTTAGCTTTTGAAAGCTAAGTCGATGTGAAAATATTAACTTTACAACATTAAACACTAAAAACCAATTTTTTTATCTAATTCAAATATTTGAATTTCAAACTTCCAACTTTCCCACCTTCTCCACTGAAACCAATCAAATTGCTTTTTCTCCACCAGAACTCCTGATTCAAATATAGCCTAAGTCTAAACGAAGTTGGGATCGTTATTCCTTTATATAGTGAAACTGAGATGAATTTTCTATGCAAAATCAAAGCGGAGAGAATTTCATTAACTTCATATTATTTATAGGAAAAGATAATACTACTGAATATACTTTGTAAAAAGTGAAAGTTTAAAAGGAAGATGGAGCACTCAATTAAGCTCTTAGTCATCTCCATGGTACTCCACCCTGACTTCATGCCCTCTTTTTGACCTGTTGTTGTGGTGTCTCAAATCTGCCTTGTTATTTCTTATGACGTTTTGCATGGAAGTAACTCGCTACTTTTTTCATGATAAAGGGAACTCCTTAGCATTTAGCTCTCTATGAAAACTGACAAGAACATGTTGTCTGTATCAGCTATTTTCATGGTTGTCTTACATACTCGATAACACAATCTAGCACTACAGACTAATATACCTAGCTTGCTTCTAAACCAGATTCATTGAGATACACATCAGCCTTGTCCGTTGGCTTGGCTGTTGTATTTGTGGTGATCACAGCAGGAGTAGCCATTATTAAAGTGATGAATGGTAGCATTGGAATGCCCCGTTTGCTGCCTGAGCTTGTTGATCAGGCATCTTTCTGGAAGCTTTTTACAGCTGTTCCAGTACTAGTCACTGCCTACATTTGCCATCATAATGGTACGGCCTWACCGTACTTAAAGTAATTTTTGTTTAAATGTCAATAGGCTCATTATGTATATTTCTATATTCTGTTAGAGTTGAAATAACTGAGTGATGTCCTGTAATTCAAAATAGTGACTGCTATGTGATGCGAAATTGTTTAGAGAATCAGATATAGGTATGTTTCAGATTTCCATTGCCTACCATGACATCTTTAGCCACTGAATTTCTAATAAAGATTATCAATTTTAGGTAGTTACATACTTTAATAGTTGTTTGCAAATTTGAAGTAGTAATGCATTTAGAACACTTAATGCAAAGTAATAATTTGATCATTGTATTGTAATTCTTTTTTGTTTTACAATTTGTAAAATGGAAGTGTGTGATCAATGTCCTGTATTCTTGTCTAAGAAGTGAATGTTAGAAATAGATTGTGTATTTTAGCATGTATAAGGTTGAAATGCTTATTTTCTGACGCAACTTTTCTGCCCGTTTGTCTGAATTCATATTGCAGTTCATCCTATAGAGAATGAGCTGAAGGACAGCACTCAGATGAAGTCTATAGTCCGAACATCACTCACATTGTGTACGACTGTCTACATAGCTACCAGCTTCTTTGGAAGTCTCCTCTTTGGTGATGAGACCCTGGATGATATACTTGCCAATTTTGATGGCAATCTTGGGATTCCATATAGTTCATTGATTGACGATGTAGTGAGAATGAGCTATGTTGTTCACTTGATGCTTGTATTTCCGATTGTCTTTTTCTCTCTTCGCATTAATCTCGATGGTCTCGTCTTCCCACATGCCATCTCTATTGTTTATGATAATCGAAGATTCTATTTACTGACTGTTGGTCTAATGGGTTTCATCTTTTTGGGAGCCAACTGTGTTCCAAGCATCTGGGATGCTTTCCAATTCACCGGAGCTACTGCTACCGTCTGTGTAGGTTATATCTTCCCTGCTGCCATTGCCCTGAGGTGAGTAGGGAGTTGACAAGTTAAAGATTGTTAGTCATATATGAARTTGTACTGTAAAATAAAATAAAATATAGTAGAGAAATTTAAAAGAAGAAAATTAGTTAAGACAAATTATGGTATATTCAGTTTAAAATGATTGTATGTGATTAAATATGGTGTTGAATAAGTATTTTCATGTGATAACTTTAATATTTTTGTGGTGGCATGGAGAGGATATATAGGTTGCAAATTGTGTTGGATTTAAATAGCAGAAAGTAATAATCAAGGAGAGACCACTAGACGAGAAAACTGAATTGTTGTACATAATGGTGATAAATCATACGAAGGGCTGAGGACATTGCGTACAATATATGATATGCATTGCAGCTCATCTCAGATATAAAGTTTCTTTACCCAAAGTTAATCCTAGTTAGAGCCATTCAAAACTTGAAGGCTGAAAAGAAGATGGTAACGCAGATATTTATTCTGCATTTGACTATATTGGTAAAAATGCTTGATCCTGTTATTTATGTGGAAATGGCTTCTCCCAGAGTGATAAGGAAGTAAGTTCGTTTCAAGTTGAGAATTTAGGAGGTGAGCTCATCCATGTTATCTTTCTAGCTGTTACAAGCAAAATAAGAAAAAAATAAGAAAACTGAAATCAACTAGGTTTGGACTGTAAGATCCAAGATAATGGATAAARGGTTTCCCAAGTGGTTTTTTTCTCTCTTTATTGTTGATCTGAAATTCCCTTGTGTCTAATTTCGAGTCCATACTCTTGATTAGAACTCTTTATTGCTGCCTTTTCTTCTTAGGGGTGAATTTTGTGATTCGGTGTTCATTGTTATGCAGGGATACACATGGAATTGCTAAAAAGAATGATAGGCTAGTGGCATGGATCATGATCCTGTTGGCTGTATTTTCAAGCACTGTGGCAATCTGCAGCGATGTTTACAGTATTTTCAGTGGCAGCAAGGGAATTGAAACATAGTTTGAGAGATGAAAGGGTACAGAGGTCTTGTCATGACGATGACATGCTGGGATTTCAGAAAGGAACACTGAGGTATGTCAAAACAATTTTCCCAGTCCTAACAGTGTGCAGTAATCCGAATCTGAACAAGTTCAAATTGGCACTCCGTTTCTTAGGAGAAATCTGTAGCTTTGGACTTTCTACATTTTTATGTGCCATCATTGTTGTAGAAACTCCCATTGCTATTTGTACGAGGGATTGAGGGGTTCGGGTGAGAGTGACATATAATTCTTTCATTGCTTTTGGTATTTGGATGCTTACTCTGTGAATGTACCTCGTGTCTAACTGTAATGAATAGCAGCTGCTGAGTAGTCTACTCTACTTACCTTTGAGTGAACTCTGTGAAATGCTAGGATGGTAAATGTAAAGAAATTCGCTCATTCATAAACTTTCCATGTTACTGTCATTTAATCTAGTTACTATCTTCACGGCGTGGGTGCATTTTTCTTTCTTCAGGACAGTATAATTACGTGAGGTTTATATGTGTACTTGTCTAAAGTTCTGCTTCCAACTGCGTAGTGATGCTGATGTAGATGAGATATCGATCGTGTGCCAAATGACAGGCCGAGGGTGTCCCAACCCTGACAGTTTGTGTTCTTCATTTACCAACCATGTCATTGGATTGCATGGCTTTCTGAGTTCTGACGTTAATCATTTTTTTGCACGGCTTGGCCTTTCTTTGGCTTTAATGCAATTAAGACGTGTGCTAGCCTGCCTGGTCTTGTGAAAAAGCATACGAATATGTTTCAATTTGGACCATTCTGCACTATTTTCTCGTTATCCTTCATCCTGTTCTTCCAACAATGGACGAAGTTGATCATCACCCTGAAGCATATGTATTTGATTCTTTAGGAGAATGGAGCTCCTGATCAGTATGGCATGAAAATCAATTTGCAACAGCAAATTCCTCCTTCCTTAAAATCCAAGGAGGAAGCTGAAATGAGTGAAAATCAAAGCCCTGTGGAGAGTTTTGCCATTGTTGGGGTAGACAACTTCAAACACCAAATAAGTGAAGTACGTATTTGTAAAAAAATGTGTTTAAAGGAGGCCCTGTTTGATCACATCAAACCTTGCATTTTAAAGCTACATTTTGTACCATAAAAGACACAATATTTGACCCTGATCCACGTTAAATGCTACAAAGAATGGGAGTTGTGCTTTCCTTTTCATCAGCTGTTTCATCAACATTTCAACTCTCTATGTCATTCAAAACTTCACACTGTTTTATGACATCTTTTATGRCTTTTAAAACAGTGAGTTTCAAGCTTAATTCTAATCAAGTCTACCCCTGAATTTAGCCCAGATATTGACTTCAAAATCGATGGATTTTCATACTTCCAGGATAGGTGACATTTTAACCATAATTGCTCATCATTGGACTTAATGGAATGAAATACTGTTGGAATTAACTCGAAACATAGTGAAGATTTCACCTGTTATGAATTAAAAAAAGAGGTCGATAATCATAATTTTTTTAAAATTTGAATATTATTTTAAGATTTACACCAAAGCAGTTTAAATTATGTTCACAAACTGAAATCAGCAGGGTCCATCAATATGCACATGAAATTCATTTTAGTATAGCTTTTGGGGTCTCCTTTCTTGTGTCGGTGGACATGGGACAAAAATCAACAAGTCGATGGTCAAGAGAAGAAGAGAAGCAACAAACTCCCTCTGGAGGCATATACCATTAGTATCTCTGGATTAAGTGTTTTTGATAGGGAATCTTTTCGGCCATTTTATTTTCATCGTGTACTTTTGACTCATAAAACCTACGGCTAGGAAGAGATAATGAGAGGAATAGTTGCCAATTGCTGTTGGAAGACGTTACATGGGGACTACCTTTGGCTGGTGGTGGCCAAGTCAATCCCTTGCACCTCACCCTTGTCTTGAAAGCTTAGTAATTAACGTAAATGAGGTGCCTTTCTTCTTTTCCTCCTTACTGCCTTGCCAGCCAATTACACGTCTAGCTATAATCCGGTACCGTCATTCAAGATCAACCCTATTTGGGACCTCTGAATTATGAGTCTACCTTTCAATTTTAGGGATGTATTAATTGAATGCCAACTTTACATATTATATAATTCAGCTCTCTCTTTTGACGCTTAATGAATCAAGATCATTTGCTAATAGTGGAACAGAAAAGATGAAGGAGGTGTTGTTGGAAATGAAGACAATATCAAAATTAATAAATTAATCTATGACATATTAGTATATAATACTTGAGATATCACTATGATCTCAATCTTTTCACTTTTTTATATAGTATTACCATAATAACTATCCATTCTCGATCTCTTAGTGTTTCAAAAAACTCTGTTAAATGGAAGATTATCTTTAACTCAAAGATATATGCTAATAGGATTTGAATTCAGGATCTTTGAGACGGTCGCACATTTTGGTCTCTTCTTATGTATGATTCCTTTTATTAGTAGAGAAAGTGCAATATAAATTTAAGCCATGATCAATCCATCCAAAACCCAWCCACCGAGTGTCCAAGGCAGAAAGGAAGAAGAAGGAACAGCAGACACAACACTAGCAACCAAGATAATGAACGTATGCCTTTGCCCTTACATTTGAATAAGGAAAAAGTAGTCTCACCGACAGTGTAAGAACATATGTTTAAGTCTCATTAAATTTACCTGGTGATTGGTCGCAATCATCTCACATTAATATTTTCTTAATTGTAGATGCTCCCTCTCTTCTTTATACAGGTGTATGTTGTCTAAAATTAATTAATCCAAGTCCACTTTAATTTAATTATATTAGATGTTAAAACGTCCATCTTTATGTTTATGCTTTACTATATTTGATTATTCGAGTAGGGAAACTCTCACACAGGCATCTTTCATGACCTATTTAGGTAAGAATATGTTAAAAATTATAAAAACAGTCAAATATGAACGATATTTTATAAATCATAAATTTTAAAAAGTTATATCATAATATATTATAAATTATACATTTAACATATTCGACCAACAATTTCATTGTGAAATTACAAATCCCAACTCAATACGTCACACTATAAGCTCATCCCTTAAACTGAACTGAACTYGTCTAAACTTGTTGGGGAATATAACCAAAGAGATGGTTAAGACCACTATAGAGTCATGATTAGGGACAATAAAAGAGATTGTTTAAGTGGAGGTGAAAGAAAAGGCACCATTAATAAACCTTTATCGCCAAAAAGTTAAAGAAGTACAGCAATTAGTAGTTGAATAATCTGCAATATATAATTGAGGCTCCAGTTGTATTCACCATGATCGAACTTTGAATGCCATGATCATAATCAAAACCTAACACAATTTGATTACAAAATGTTAATCTTGGAGGGAGAGATTGGCCCTACTTGTTTCTCGGGGTGTATACGGTGGTAACTTCTGTAGTTCTCTCCAGTTCCTTGAAATGAGAGGAAAAGCCATCGGTTTTTGAAAGCTGTCATCCATGATTCTTGAAAACGTTGTTTCTTGGACTCTTRCTTCACTCAGCATCAGCAAATTCACTGGTTCATTCTTGGACCGCACACAAATTGCAAGGGTCATATAATCTTTTCTACTTTTTGGGTGTTGACAGGCAAAGCTAATCCCAACTTTCCTAAGTAATTGAATTTCTTTATATCAAAGTTTTATCAGCTTTCGATCTTTTAATATACTTTATTTTTATATTTTTTAATCAAATTAACCATATTTTCAGGTGTTAAGAGAGTTAAAAGAGATTTGTTGTGATTGATGTTAAGAAGCAAAGCAATAAAAAGATGTATTAAAAGGTCGATAACCTTTATTTATTATGTAAATTATAATGTATAAATTTTAAAATTTTTTAAATCTTTTAGTTGCTTCCTTCTAAATAAATAATKTATATAATTTMTCCTCAAACTCTTAAATCATTTTAAAATTTTGTGAAAAAGAAAACGATCTTAAAAAAAAAAAAAGAAGAAAAATAAGACGTATACTAAAGGGATTCTCATTTATATGAATATTACCTCGAATTTGGAACTTGGAACGAGCCAAAGAAATTAACGATACTTCTTTATCTTTTTAAGTTGTTCTGCCAACTCGATCACTCAAGATATTTGATCTCTATCTGGACCTGGTAAAAAAAAAAATGGGATACTTTTTATAGACTCATCCCAAATTATTCAGATCTAGTTCATTACTATTAGAAGTAGAAGGCACTCTGATAAAATCTTCACAGACATGTATATATCGAAAACTCGAATTTTATTATTTAGAAGAATTAACAAAAATATGCTATGTGATTTGCACGTGATATTATTTGGTGAATGTGAGGTTCTTCTTGTTATTTGATCTTATTGAATTTTTTTTTTTGTGTTTATAGAAAGAAAATATATTTTTTTCTTTCTCGTTTTAAGTGATTTTCACAAGCGAGAGTGCAAGCAATCGAAGGATAGAAGAATGGTTGCGCCAATGGAAGAAGATGAAAATAGAAGGGCGAAAATTAAAAATAAAAAGAAAAGCAAAGAGAATGGGATAATAGGATATACTTTATCTTTTTTATTTTAAAAACACATTTACTAAAATAGTCTTAAGAAATATCAAGTGCACTTAACATGAAAGATGTTTGTTAGATTCGGATGGTAAAATTAAACAACAAATGCAAAATAATCATTCTGAATGATTTTTCTAAAAATTCTAGAAACTTATGAAGCACATAAAATTCTAAGGTCTAACCTCYATAAATAAAGGGTTTTCGTTGAAATCATTATTAATCATAATTAATTTATACTTCCTCCCTACTTCTCTTCTTTCTATAAACTTTTCTTTCTTACTTCTCTTCTTCTCTCTAATTATTTTTATTTGCTCTTGAAGAGCTTATTGAAATACTACTCCTTAGCAATAGTCTAAGTTTACATTATTTGCTCTTGAAAAGCTTGATATAATGATCCACATATTCCACGTATATGTCATTGTTGCATGAATTCCTCGTATGTCATGATTTGAACAGAATTTGTTCGGTGGGCTTTTGACTTTCGTTTCGCCGTGATTAAGTGGCATTTTTTACGCATGCAATTTTTATCTCTCTATTTAATATTGAAACTTCTAGTTAGTTATTATTATTTTATATACTTTATATGACTTTTTGATATCTGATTATTCTCTTTTGTATGAGCTCTTTTATATCTATCATATCTGAGTGATATATTGGCCTAAAACTAGTTCATCTAGTCTCTCTTGCGGGTTTACCCGATTATTCACGTATCAACAGATCTTTGTTTATGTTTTTATTTATTTTTTAATTATCATTTTATTTGTTATATCTTCTGTCTTTAATCCTGTTTGGATTTATTCTTCCTCATCATAATACCATATTCTTTAATGTCTTCAATTTTTTTTTATTTCTCTTTTATCATTTATTCTTCCTCTCTTTATTTTATTTGTTATTAATTTTTCTGAAGAACATTACAAAGAACATTATATTCCTGAAAAATATTAAATAATTATTGATAAATTATTTATTTACTCCTGAAAAGTACATTATAAATCTAAATATTTTTAAAAAATATCAAATTATTATTCCTGAAGTAACAAATATAGTCAAAATTATCATTAGCTATTCTTGAAGAACATGGAATAATGATATCAATATTTCTAAAGAATATTAAATTATTTTTCAATTAATGTTATATACTCCTAATGGAGATATTAGAATCTAAACATTCTTAGACAATATTGAATTATTTCTCAGTTAATATTGTCTACCCTTGAAGGGTATATTCCAAAATGGTTGTTCTTGAAGTAACAATATGTTGAATCAATTATTATATTAAAAAATATACTTTTATTGTGCTCTCGAAGTAGCACTTGTTTTGAGAATAAATACTTTGGTGATATAATAATTTAATCCCTAAAGGAATGCGTATGATGTGTGTCATGTTGACATCAATTATTTTATTATGACTTTACATCATTGGAACATATATTATCCCTTATTCTTATTGTAGAATTACACACATGGCATATCTACCCAATTTGAACAAATTTCGTGCAAAAACACTAATTTCCCTTCGTCATCATCTCAACATGACTTAGAAACAGGATACCTACTTGTTGTACGATAAAGACATAGTAGATCTCTACCAAAGATCAATCAAGAAAAAATGAGAATGGAGATAAAAATTTTTCTTGATTTTGATGGTCCAATTGATGTGATTTGCTTAAATTTCTCTGATTCTTTTGCCGATTCGATAAGAAATATTAACCATTTAATTGGATGTAGTGTGATGAAAAATAAGATTAATTTCTCCTCTAATGTAATTTTATTTAAAATCTTGTAATTTTTTTAAAATTATTTACTATTACAATATTTTTATAGACTTATAATATATTGTTGAGATATATGATCGATTGATAGTGCAACAATAAACGTCAAATATAAGTATAGTGAGTATTTTTTTACCTAAAGATGAGATAAACAAATATAATATAAATATTATAAACGATAGTGTAAAATTGGTTTATTATTCTGAAAAAWTTGTCATATTTTTATGTAGAAAGGGATAAAATTTATATGCATTTATCGTTGTGGAAGAACTATCATACTTTTGTCTAGGAAGAGATAAAATTTATGTCTAATACTCTATCTAAAGTTCCTAAGAAAATTTATTAAGCTTTAATAAATATATGCTGAAATAGGTATCAGTATATTGAGCCCATAAAAAAAGTGGTTCAAATATTTGTATATTACCACTATAGTCTCAGCAATTTATATAGTCTAGAAACTAGTGTCTCTTACCTCGAGATTGTATTATGCGAAGATTAATGCACTTGAAGTATATCATCTCATAAGCCAGAAGTTTACTGGCGATCAAAATATTTAATAAGCGTACTCACACCCGCTTTTTACACATCATTTTGCATAACAGATTAACTCATATTAGATCTATAACGATGCAAAAAATGACTGTAAATTCGCGCGATCACTATTAAGAAATCAAAAGGTGTTGAACCTAAATGAATTCTTGTATGTAGCTTGTTCTCTAGGGAAATCGATTATTAAGCAACCATCAACAAAAGTGGGAGGTTATTTGCCTAGACAATTTGATTACGAGTATAATTTCAAATCATAAATTAAAAATATTCATGGATAATGCTGGTGTATGTCCATCCCACATTGTTGAGCTTATTTCAAGTCAATTAGAATCATTGATGAACATCCCGTGGCTCATACCCATATCCAAAATGGTTTATCTAAATATTTTATTAAATAATTGTAACTAATTGCTAGACCATTCCAATTAGAACAAAACGTTCCATAAATTCTTGGAGATATGCTATTTTACATGAAATTAGTATTTGTCATCATAAATTTTGTCCTTTGAAATTAGTGTTTGTCCATTTGCAGAAAATAACAAATTCACATGTCTAATCTTGTATTGATACAATCAGAATCACTAAATCACATTTACCATCAATAATTGTTCCCATCTAGATGGAAGTCTCCCCAAGACAAAATGTTAATATACTAGCTAGTAATTATAGAACACTAGAAATGTGGTAGTGATTCTAGGACATGCTAGAAGCATAAGGCACATTAGGAACAAGGCATATTCTAAAGCATTCTAGAAATATGACCAACACTTTGGTTCTAAATATTAACATCCTTGAAAGAAAATGAGATTATATGATCAAAATAGCTATATTTAGAAATTAAAATAGTCAAGAAATATTGATAAAGATATTCAAGTTCCTCAAAGTAGAAAAAGAGAGCTCCTAATATCATCAATGACAATATCATTGAGGATCTTGAACTAAAATTAATTAATGTCAACATAGACATGATTTGTCAAGATGGAGAGATACAATTGAATCTTAATTAAATTCAGCATTTAAACGTGAGGTTCTTGGATCTATAGTCCCGACACCACAAGCTATAAAACTAGTTGATTATACATTGATATTTATATGCCAAAAAGAGATGAAAATAATGAAGTCGTGAAATATAAAGTACAACTAAAGTTCAAGATTTCCACAAAGGCAATGTATTGACTATATGAAAATATATATTTACCATTGATTCCTGTCAAAAAGGAATAAAATAATTGAAATTTGAAAAAGGGGTCCCTTTTTAAGGATTCATTCGTAGAGAAGAGAGATATCTTTACTGATTTTTGAGTAGTAGTAGATATAATTACGTACAAATATTTTGTAAAACTCAATAATACATGAAAACATGGACATGCTTTGATAGATATAGTTATTTTTATTTATGTGGATCAGTAGACAATGACAAATACATGAAAATCCCTGAAAGATTTGATTTTTTCAAAATATTTACTTGAGAAAATTAATCCATCAAATCGCAAAAATCCTTGCATGGATTAAAATAATCTAAATGTACTTGATATAATGTTGATTTAAATCTAACTGAGACTCCTACTGCAGGGCTCAAGAGAAACTACATATTACATCAAATGAATTTGAGAATGAAATATCTAAGAGAGATAAAAATTTATCTTAGTTTGCAAATTGAACGTCTCCCTAAAGGATTGTTTGTTTATCAATTCAGTATACAGAAAAAGTAACAAAAGAATTTTATATGGATAGTGCACATCCATTCGTATCCCTTATAGTTGTTAGATTACTTGAAGTGATAACAACTATTTTCATCCACTTGAAGATTGGAAAAAGATTATTAGTCCTAAAGTATTATACTTTAGTACAGTTGGTACTTTTCTTTTATTATAAATCTCCTTGCAAATTATAGTTATCTTTATCTAGAGAATACTGTATATTGGAGATCTGTTAAGCAAATTGTCGAAGTTAAGATACTCAAAATCATTAAAAAATTACAATTCATGAACTTATCTTGCACAATTGAAAGAAGGCTACATCAAAAGGAGACAGAACAAAATATATTTTTCCAAAGTTCTTGTACATGCACGAGCTCCAAAAAAAGTGATGACATCGATATTCAACAGATTCGATCAAATGATAATGTGGAAAAAATTAATTAATCAAATTGGAATGCTTCGAACTAAAGACATTCAGTGATCATCTATATGAGGGGAGTAATTCCACTCTTTTTCCTTCCCTCGTGTTTTGTCCCATTGGATTTTCCTGACAAAGTTTTAACGAGACATCAATTAATACTTCAACATCAATTGTACTTTTTTGTCTTAGTTTGGTTTAATTTTTTCCCATTGTGTTTTTTCCAAACAAGTTTCTCTTTTGAGGCAATTATTGTATAGATTAGTCATTCTAGAAAAAATGTTATAAATAGATAGTGAATGACTCTTTTAGAAATTTTAGAAGCTCATGAAACTCTAGGGCCTAACATCTATAAATAAAGGGTTTTCAATGAGATCATTGTTGATCATAATTAATCTACAATTCCTCCATACTTCTCTTCTTTTCTCTATAAAATTTTTCAGCCTTTTTCTTTCTTACATTACAATAATTCTAAAAATATATACTTTATCATTCAAGAGTAAAAACTGAATTTATAAAAAATTTAACGGTGATCAATCAGCACCTTTTACCTTTATTATTATGGTCATTTTAGAAGAATCTACATATTATAAAAACGAGTCAAAAAATAAAAGGGGTAATATCACTTACACCCTAGAATTAGGACCTGAGTTTCACTTTAGTCCCTAACTACAAGTATAGTCATTTAAGCTCCTTGATTGCTTAGGCAATTACTCGAAGTATCGAAACTACCCTTGTCCAGAAAGCATCTTGATTTCTTTGGAACCAGGTAACCAATTCCCCAATATTTATTTCTAAAGTACATCAACTTTGGTATTTTGCCAATTCAGTCTCAAGGCACGCAAAGAATATATTATTCTTTCCGTCATACTACATTTTCACTTTTCCTCCTTTTCAATTAATCCTTTTCTCATTCACATTTTAATAACTTCAGCTTTTCAAAATTAAAAACTAATGAAAGTTTTACATAAAAACTCAGATTTGTAAATATTGAATCAGATAAGAGATCTTAATTTCAAATAACAAACTATAATATATATAAGATTTTTTAAAATTTTTTTAGGATTAAAATATATATTTATAAATAAGTTACATTTTGTTATGTTTTTAAGATAAATAATACAATTTATAAATTAATGCATCAAATATAGTTAGGATTTTGAACGAATTCCAAAATATCTTATTCGATCATTAATAAATAAAAATAAAAAATCAATTTACTTAACCAATTTGATTCGGGTAACTTGATCTGTTAAATATTTTTATTTTTTAAAAAATAAAACGAGTTATATTAATRAATCAATATTGTCTATGCATGAGTGGGTATTCTAAACTACTAAAACCATAAAAGGACAAAAAAATGGAATTTGAGGGATGACGTAAAGGATAGCGGAGATTGCGCGGAATGCATCGGGTATAGTTCRGCCGGCGGCCCGGCGCGGTGGTGTACAGCTTATATCTGCACAAGTGTCGTGCACAGTTGGCGTTTCAAGGATGAACAACGTGTCAAGATCTCGCCCATGGACCTTGGGGRTCTCAAACCTAGTCTTCTACGTGCGTCATCCACGTTGCATCCCTGTCCTCCTCCCCCAGTTTCTGCTGTTGCTAAAGAATGAATTTGTGACGTATGGCTCCTGATCGTAGCCCGCTCCGAGGAATCCCACTGCACCCTCTACTTTCCCGCAAATTACACCACCCTGCCATTTGTCTTTTTATTATCCATTTAATTATGCTAAAAATGATCAAATAACTAACACGTAAATAAAGGAAAAACATGAAGATAATAAAATGATTTTAATATATAGTTTTAATTATAGAATGTGTATATATTTTACCTACCTAATAGAGAGGGAGACGAATCGAAAATTAAAAATATATACTCTCTTCATTCTTTTATAAATATCATGAATATTTAATTCTTTTATATATAAATATTTCTTTGCACATATCGATATTAAAAAATTACGATTTTACCATTCATCTCGTAATTTATCTTGAGCTAGCAATATTAATTGTTATTCTCTATTTTTCTACAAATTAAAATGACTCTTCATCCTATCTTTTTTCATATTTCGAAAGGCTTTTCACATACCACATGAAAGTTTAAAAATATAATTAGTATAATAGTATTATTTTTCTCTCAAATTGTGACACTTATAAAAGGAGTATATGTTATGTTTTGATTGGTGTTAAAAAAGATACTCTTTCACTTCGAAATAACAAGTCACTTGGATATAGTTAAGTATATTAAGAAGTGTTAATTTTTATATAATTTTAAATAAAATGACAATTTTAATATTTTTTAAATTCCTTGTATAATTTTAACTAATTTGATTGATATGTCTTCTCAACGATCAGTTTTATAGTGAATGGATGCAACCAACAAGTTGAAACCTATTAATTATAAATTTTTTTCTCTCCAACACAATGAAAATAATATTTTAAAATTGGTTAAGATTAATTATTGAGGAATATAACAAAAATAATATTTAATATGTCTTTAATTTTCTAAAATGAGTACTAKGGAATTCAAAATAAAAATTTATTTAAATAGATAATTATTTTGGAAAAAAAAGAAGAAAGTATATAATATAAAAAGGTGTCGGGAAAAGATTCAGCCCTGGACAGCGATGGGGAGTGCGGTGTTTCTACTAGTAATTTGACAGGTTGGCAGGTGGAGGATTCTACAGAAAATTTGAATTTCGAAACGGTTAGTCTCATCTCTTTAGCAGTTGTATTGTATTTACTGTGGATTCTCATTTCACGTGATAAGAACAACATTCCTTTTTTTTTCTTAAATATTAATATAAAAATGAAAAGGGCTTGTGGGGCGATGGATGGATTCTGCTCATGACTTGGGACTACTTTTTTATTTCTCATATTACTCACTTTCAACGTTCTTTTCTCTTTTATTTCGTTAAAACGATTCCTTATTAATAAAGTATAAATACAATAATGTGTTACACAAAGGCCCTCATAGGGGCACGAGAATTTACTTGAATTCAGGTCAGGTAAATTTGAAGAAAATACTTTTTTAAAAGGAAATTCACCTGCACAGTATTCTTTTCGCTTCAAATATACGATATATATTAAGAAAATATTATTTTTTATAAATTTTTTAAATAACTTTCTTAATCTTTTTTTAATTTTTTATAAATATTTACGCTTAATCTATAGTTTTTTAACGTATTGAAATTAACTCTTAGAATATATAAGGGACTAATCAATTGAATAAGTTAAAAAAATTAATATCTATTAATTTTTAAAAGTATAGGCGGCATTAATTTAAAATATACAGATCAAGAAAGTCATAAATTAGTTTTGAATTTCGAAACGGTTAGTCTCATCTCTTTAGCAGTTGTATTGTATTTACTGTGGATTCTCATTTCACGTGATAAGAACAACATTCCTTTTTTTCTTAAAATATTAATATAAAAAATGAAAAGGGCTTGTGGCGATGATGGATTCAAAATGAACAATTATTTAAAAACAAAGGAAGTACATGATTTTGATAGTAAATAATTAAATGATAGAAATATTTTTAAAAAAATTCGTAAGAAATGCTAATTTTCATAGCGTGAGATTTCTGACACCCAAATTTATGAACTATCCAAATTGACTACAATAACTCCACATTTGGAAACTTCCAAAGATCGTCTCACATGCTGCTTATTTGTTGGTAGAAAAAAAGAAAATCTGAAGAGATAATGATAAATTCAWAGTGTTGAAAAGTTGTGGCCTTGTGGTCGTTAATTAATGATTTAAAATTTCTTTACCTTTTACCTTATCCTGATGGGGCTTCTTTCTAAGAAGAAGATGGCGATTTACTCCCGATTTCCACTGCACAGTGTCGGTGCCCGATAAATAGCTCTAAGGCTATTATCGACCTTTCATGAGGTGTCCAATCATTGTGGGGAACAAAAATGGTCTCGAGCGTGCAACCCAAATTATCCAAATACTGACATAAATAGAAATTCATATTAGAAGACTCTTTTGAATTTTCGAAGCTACAAAAAGAAAGGATATTTTAACTCTAGAAATAGTAAAAATTACTGTCGAATTTATTTTATCATGCAAAAGAAGAGAATATTTTTAAAGACATTGACCTTATACAAATTTACGAGTACTAATTTACTGAATATTTGAATTAAAAATTTATATTATGTAAATTTAAAATCGTGACAAAATATAAATAAGACGGAAAGAATTAAATGATATAAATTTTTTTATAAAAATATTATATTTCGAGCTTTCTTTTTTTCTTTTTAAGTTTAGAGTGCTTCTCGTATATAAATTGGATCCGAAGTTTCTAAAGATAAATAAAAAGTGAGAGATGATATTTTTGAATTTGATCATGAAATCAACTTTTTGTGTCATTTCCATATGGAGCAAATAGTTTGATGTATAAAAGTAAAGAAAAGGTTGATTAGCATCCCTTACATTAACCAAACATTAGGAAAGTAGAGTAAAAACCTTTCTTAAATTAGAGCAGCAAATGGAGCTTCTATACAAATAGTAAGACGCCATTCGGCCACCATAAAGGTCAAACAAACTTCTATTTTCAACCCTATATATTGGAACCAATGCTGGCCAAAAGATCCAAACAAAGCTTTTAACAAGAAAAACAAAATTGATCTAAGCAACCCTTTCAATTCTATTTGTTCAACAAATTCTTTGATGCCCAATTGGAGATGCTAGCGTATTCTTTCCACATTTTATGAGATCATCGTTTGAAAAGTGGCTAATATTTGGTTATAAATGACCTGATATAATATAAAGTTTGAATTCAAAAAAAAAAATAACAAATTTGGTTGATATTTTGACGCCGAATCAAAGGGAAAGATAAAAGGGTTTCAAATCTTTCTAATACTTATTCTATTTCACCCATCGTAGGTTCATAACACAACGAGTATAAAGAAAAATTGAATATGATCTGATTAGTATATTAAGGATATGCTACCATAAAGATTATACTACACTAGAAGATATATAATCTTTTGTCCTTATAAATACCTATTAATCATAGCATGATATGATGGCATGTATAATAAGAATATATAAAATATTAGAAAAGAGATAACCGAATAAAAGTTACATTTCTTTTATCCTTTTACATAATAATTTTTTGACCCGTTTTAAAATAAAAATTTGAAGAGAATATAATTTTAAAAATGAAAAAGGGAAACATGGACTTGTAAAGATGAGATTGCATGCTCATTTGTTTCAATGGGTTGTTAGATCATCATGGTCGCCTCCTTCGAAGTTTTTTTTCCATGTGTGAAAAAAGGATAATAGTTTTCATGATTTACATACTGATAATCCAACAGTCATTGCGAGGGGGAGGGATTTGATTATGATTAACCGCATTGCATTCACACGGAAAAGATCAACCCCAGGAAAGGAAAAAAGGGGGGATTGAAGCTTCAATCTCTCCTTAGAAATCCTTTGTTACCTTAGAACCCAGTTAAATTCTGTGTTTCTTTACCTATTTCCTTTTGGCTTTTACATCTATTAGATGTTTCTATGTCAAAATATTCTACTAGGATTCTGTTATGAAGTTCTAGGGCGTTCTTCGATAGAAATATGAATGTTGATGTTGCTTTTGATTTTACGTATATATTGTATTGAAAAAGAGGTAGTTGGTAAAGAAAGAAAATTGAAGAAAACGAATTTGCCCACAAGGTCTTGTCGGAGCCCTTTCTCTGTCTTTGGTGATCTTCGTTTTTTGTTCTTTTATCTTTTACATCTACTCTGATTAGCACGTTTGAATCCTTTGAATTTTTGCTATTGCTTTTACGAAAGCAGCAATTTTCCGGTGATTTTGGTTTGTGAAAGTGAAAAGGGCCGTTGAGCTGGAGTTAGAGAGGGTGGTCTGTCTTCCTGCTGCTGCTGCTGCTGGTGGTGGTGGTGGTGATTTTGACCCAGAACGTGCTTTCGATTTTATGTTTTTGTTTTTGATTTTCATTCTCAAATTCGAGTCTGGAATCAAAATCAAAGACGTGTTGAGCTGTTACCTTATTCTTCTTTATCTCTCTACATCTCTTTCCTTCTCTCTCTCTAGTTTTCTCCATTATTATTATTTACATTTTCGGMGGGAAGCCTTTGCAAGCTGTAATTGAATGTGTTGTTTCTCTTTTGTACCATCTTACCAGTCATAACCTCCCCGCTTGGCCCCCCATCCCCGTGCTCTTACCCCASTACCCTCCCTCCCTCTGCATATACAATATAGTACGACATTATACAATACTCTGAGCTCTACAATTTCAAATCTCTCATCCCCTTATAAGCTCCAAACGAATGTCTCTGTGTTTTAGAGACGCCTAGCTGCTTCCTCTCATCCCACGCGTCCCTCGCTCTGCATTTCCTTCCCCATTAACTCTCTCTATTTCTTTCTTTCTCTCTCCCTCTCTCTCTAATGGGATATTGTAGCAACATTCATTCACACCAGTGAGCACTTGTGTTGCTCTTTGTCTATCTGGTTTTCCCCGCATTCAAGTTCAAGAATCAACTTAAACTTGCTTCTGTTGACCTCAATCCAGCTAAAGTTCCTCTTTTTAAGCATCTAAGGCCTAATCTCAGGCTCCAAACCCCGCTATTAGCAATGGCACCATCGTTTGACTGGTGGACCAGAGAGAAACACAGGGGTACCCCTGTGGTAGTGAAAATGGAGAACCCTAATAACTGGTCCATGGTGGAGCTTGAAGGCCCTTCGGAGGATGATTTTCTTTACCCAGAAGGTGACTTATCAATGCGCCATCACCGGCATGAAAAGGGCCGGAACAAGAATGCTAAGCAGCTCACTTGGGTCCTCCTTCTCAAGGCCCACAAGGCAGCGGGTTGCCTAACATCTATAGCTTCAGCATTGTTCAGCGTTGCCTCCGTCGTTCGCCGCCGTGTTGCCTCCGGTCGGACTGACTCCACCGACAATCTAGCTTCCGAGAACCCCGCTGTCAAGWCTCGGTTCTACTCGTGTATAAAGGTGTTTCTTTGGTTATCGATACTGTTACTTGGGTTTGAGATAGCTGCCTATTYCAAGGGTTGGCACTTTGGTACACCAGATCTTCAATTACAGTATCTTTACACATTGACTAACCCACTGTCTGTTAAGGGTGTATTTGATTGGTTTTATTCGAAATGGGTGATGATTAGGGTGGAGTATCTAGCTCCCCCTCTCCAATTTTTGGCAAGTGCGTGTATCTGGTTGTTTCTTGTCCAGAGTTTGGACAGGCTACTTCTGTGTTTGGGTTGCTTCTGGATCCGGTTAAGGAAGATCAAACCAGTCGCTAAGCAGGGCTCAGTGGATCTGGAGTCTGGTGCTAATGGTGGCTATTTTCCAATGGTTCTAGTTCAGATCCCCATGTGCAACGAAAAGGAGGTAAATTTATTTTTTTTACAGGTTTCCCACAATTATTGCAAAATTTTCAAAAAATTTGTATTCTGTCGGTGACTATTGCATTTTTACTATTCGATTAGCGGCGATTTTTTTTATAGGCCTAATATTGAGTTTTTGGTGGTTGCAACAGGTTTATCAGCAATCCATTGCTGCTGTTTGCAACCTGGATTGGCCTAAGACGAACATGTTAATCCAAATTCTTGATGATTCCGATGATCCGACTACACAATCTATGATCAAAGAAGAGGTGCATAAGTGGCAGCAAGAAGGTGCCAACATTGTGTATCGACACAGAGTAATTAGAGAAGGCTACAAAGCTGGCAATCTTAAATCTGCCATGAACTGCAGTTATGTTAAAGACTATGAATTTGTTGCCATATTTGATGCTGATTTTCAGCCGACGCCTGATTTTCTCAAAAGAACGGTTCCCCATTTCAAGGTATCTTACATCACTTGTTTTTCTCTGAGTTCCTTTGAACTGGTATTGGAGTTTTATTCGTCTCATTACCGAAGCATTAATATACTATATTCTGTTTGTGAGATCAACCTCTTGTTGGTTTGCTAGTGCGTAAATACCAGTATCAGTATCTTGTATGAATTTCCATGTCCAACGTTTCCTTTTTTGTCTCTAAATTGTAGGATAATGAGGAACTAGGTTTGGTTCAAGCAAGGTGGTCTTTTGTGAACAAGGATGAAAATCTACTAACACGGTTGCAGCTCATTAATTTAGCTTTTCACTTTGAAGTGGAGCAGCAGGTGAATGGAATTTTCCTAAATTTCTTTGGGTTCAATGGCACTGCTGGTGTTTGGAGGATAAAGGCATTAGAAGAATCAGGTGGATGGTTGGAGAGAACCACAGTAGAGGACATGGACATTGCTGTCCGGGCTCATCTGCATGGATGGAAATTCATCTTCCTCAATGACGTGGAGGTAGTTTACMTGAGCTTTGGTTGCATACTTATTTCCAAGTATTTATCTGTAAACTGAATGTCTTTCTTAACTTGTCAGTGTCAATGTGAGCTCCCGGAATCTTATGAAGCTTACCGGAAGCAACAGCACAGATGGCATTCTGGGCCTATGCAGTTGTTCCGCCTCTGTTTGCCTGATATAGTTCGAGCTAAGGTATTTGCTATTCTTATTTCTGCTTAAGTTGCTGCTTCTATTATAAGTGTGACCTTATAAGCTGACTGACTCTTATCCTTGTATTTGGGTACTGCAGATCAGCATTTGGAAGAAAGCCAATCTGATTTTTCTTTTCTTCCTTCTGAGAAAATTGATTTTACCATTTTATTCATTTACCCTCTTTTGCATTATTCTCCCAATGACAATGTTCGTTCCGGAGGCTACACTTCCATCTTGGGTTGTTTGTTACGTCCCTGCCACCATGTCGTTTCTCAATATACTGCCAGCCCCAAAATCATTTCCCTTCATTGTACCTTATCTTCTCTTTGAAAACACTATGTCAGTCACCAAATTCAATGCCATGATTTCTGGCCTCTTCCAACTTGGAAGTGCATATGAATGGGTTGTCACCAAGAAATCTGGACGGTCATCCGAGGGTGATCTTGCCTCCTTGGTCGAGAAAGAACATAAGCATCAAAGGGGATCATCAGTGCCTGATTTGGAGGAAATGAGAGAGGAAATTAAGAAGCAAGAACAGCAGGCTCTCAAGAAGAAGAAGAAGAAGAAGAAGAAGCACAATAGAATATATACGAAAGAGTTGGCCCTTGCGTTTCTTCTGTTGACAGCTTCAGTAAGAAGCCTCTTGTCTGCACAGGGTATCCATTTTTACTTTTTACTCTTTCAGGGGATATCGTTCCTGCTTGTTGGACTGGACTTGATTGGTGAGCAGGTTGACTAAATGAGAATAGCTATGCTCATATATTTGTGAGAGTATTTAATCAGGCATCACACGACTAAATGCTGGATATTGAAGTTCGTTCATCAGGGAAATGGAAGAGCTGTTGTGAAACTGTGAAGTGATAGAGAATGCCTCTTGTCTCTCTCTCAACTTCCGGACCCGTCAACRGTCAAAGCTTGATGCCTCTACAAGAGAGAGTCTACCCTTCTGAAGACTGATGATAGAAGTGATTATTGCCTCGAGGACAAAAGAACCATTACAAAATGGTGATGTTCATTACTATATATCTTAGGTTTTCTCAGTTTCATCATTTCTGTTTCTGGATTCTTTTGTTTTTTGGTATATTCTTTTGTAAGAAGAATTCATCGACTAAAGGGGGGGGGGGGGGGGAGGAAAAAAAAAGAAACACGGAATTTAATCGCAGGGAAAATAGGAGCTGCAGGTTGCTTCTTCATGTCTACKTAATAATGTTCATTAATTACATTTGGACATTCTGGATGAGAGGAAAATTTACTTCCCAGACATGGAAATATTGTAGTTTCAGATACTATAGCTGGAAATCTTGTATATTTTCATCAATTCAATCCCTTGAGAAGCTATTTCCTTCTTCATATAGCATTTCTTTTGCCATTGATCATTGCAGTCTTTGAACTTGGAAGATCTTTGTACTTCTCAGAGAAGCAACGCTCGAATTATTGATCTCTAACCTCTCAGTCCCCTCTGCAAAAGAAGCTTTTACCATTGGCAGTTCATTAAAGTTGGACCTCCCGGTAAATTATGATGTCATTGAATCTCTTGATTTTCCCAGCTGCCAGCCTTAAGTTCATTTAAGACTCTTAACATGTTCATAACCAAAGTAGTAAGTATTAAAGGTTCATCCATCCTTGGCAGTTAAGAACTTAAATGAAACACTGATTGAGAAGGAAAAGTTTGGTCAATGAATCAAATGTAGTACTTAATCGCTATGGTCCATCAGACAAGTTGTTTTAAGAACTAGTTGGTTTAGCAGGTTTTGTGAACGTGAAACCCTATTATATATAAATGGATAAATGGACATATGGAAACAATCTCCTCAGAAACAGCTAAAAGAAACAACATGCCCATACTTGTCAACCATAATGGACGGCCCGTAAATGGGTCCGAGGCCTTATATATATATAGAAAACCTCTTTCACATGCAGTTGTTCTTTGAATACAAGCCGGCCATAAACCCTGACGTGGTCTTTGTTTTGAGAATTTCATATCCATATTTGCAGGACATGTATAGTTTGGTATATTTTCAGATACGGATAAATACAAGGTCTTTGATAGGAAACAACAAAAGAACATCAAACATGAGACTTCAATGCACTGTCTAATATACTTGATTCTACTACGACTCTATCCAGGAGTTTCTCTTTTCGGGCATAGATACTAAAGAGCATTCAAGATGAACTAATAGTAAATTTTGCAGGTTTAAGATGGATCAAGATAATTAGCTCATCAAGAAGAGAAAAACTCTTTGCCTTTTCTGGATATAGCTACAACTGGAGCTCTGTATCAAGTACCGTCTACACTGATCTGGGTTGCTCGTATGGGTTGTCTCGGCCTAGTGATAGTAGTTTTGATTTGCAGCCTGCAACTGGTTTGAACTTTCTCGTGAGACTCATTTTAGGCCTCCATAGTAGCCCCAAATTAGGTCCCTTTTTTTGGGTGAGGGACGTCCAGCCAATCAATTGAATTAAATGAGTCAAGTTTAACATCGAAATAAGTTAATATCCCCAAGCCTTAGTTGGTCTTCTAGTCACAGTCCAATAATAAATTCTTAAAAGTAGAACAGAACATTATATAGAGCGTAGAGAAGATCTGAAGTTTATAGTTTCCTCTGCTACAATATTAATGAAGCTCTTTATCTCATTAATGACACTATTGCCATTCAAAATTTCAAATGAAGTTATAGAAAATAATTGAAGAATGAAATATACACCAAGGAAAAGGAGCCTGTCTAAGAAGACATTGATGAACAATAGCAATGCATCTCAACCCATATATCTTCCAACTCATTGGAATGAACAAAATGTTTTCTTCCTGAAATTCTAAGGAAACTACACAGAAATTGTAGCAGTAATACTCTACAAGAACGCCAATGGAAACAATCATCTTCAACAATCAAAGTCTCTCGCTGTCAATGTACATTGTTTTGTAATTCTAACAAGTCATTCTCTTCTTCTAAAACTCGAAGAATAAACYGTCAGGAGCTGAGGACCTATACAACTCTGAAAGTGAACCATGTACCTTGAGCTATTTCCCTTTTCTTACTGTATTTAAATGAAATCTGCAGTCAATCGGGGGAAGTGTTATCGCAATGTTGGAMATAGTAAATACTTCACTTTTCCAAGAACTCCCTATAGCTCCAATTTTGACCGCCCTGCTAGATATAATCGAGCAATGCTCAGAGGAAAGCCAAGAGGATTGAAAACGAAAAGAAGGTACTATTATTTTCTCAGAACACAAAGTGTATAATTCAATGCAATTACCATTTGGTCCTAGATTGTTGGCAGAGGGATTAGAATTTTCAAAACCCATGGGGAGAATATTTTGGAGTTCATTGTCCCATACTCCCTGTAAAAACAATGTCGTAAATCATTCTTTTCTTTTTATCATTTCTGAGAAAGTATATAAGAGTATAAAATGAGGAATTTATGTTACCTGAGGCAAGGAATGAAATGGTAGTGTTGCGCCTGGTATACCTGGAAAAGTTCCGGGAGGAAACCCTGGGAAAGCATGAGAGGAGTTCAACCCTGGTCCAATACCTATAGCTGCATTGCTACCTCGTGAAGCATAAAGAATCTACAGAAGGTAAAAGAAGATGAAGTTCATATTCGGGGATTTTCAAGTACCCAAAGATGGAGTTGGTATTCACTTACGTCTTTTGAAAAGATTTGGTCCAGATCAATGTTAAGTTCGGGATTCACAGTTGCAAGTTTCATAGACAAAAACTGCAATTAGACAATAGTTAATGCTGTGAGAATTGAGTACTACCATACCACTTGATCAAACAAATATCTTCCCAGAAATTGATTCTTATAATCATACTCAGGTATAATGCAAGATATTAGGAAGCAGGCAATTCAAAAGTCTATGCCTAAGCAAAGGTAAAGCAATTACTGTATCACAATCAGATATCTTTGGTGATGCAAAAACGAACATCTACACAAGGATTTAGGTAAAGAAATTCAGACCAATGTATTTAGACTCTGAATAAACCCTTCTTCAATGTCCTACCATTCTAACTTCCAGCCATCACAGGGAAGAACGAGCCAATCATCCAAGTCTAGTCAACCATATGTATTCTTGGAAAAATCATACTTGCATTTCCAGTCTCAATCTTATACTTGAGAACCAAAAGTATCTACATAGTATCAGAAGACATACCTCCACTTGCTGTTGCAGTGACTGTACATAATTGATAATCTCATCAAGCATCACTGCCTTGCCAGTAATCTTACGATAATAAAAATTGCTTTTTAGGATAGTGTAATCAAAGATTCAGAATAATCTATCACTCAAAAAAGGACCAAAGAGGGCTGACCTTATTGCAGCCAGGAACAAGTTCTTGAAGCAGTCTCATCCGCTCGCTAATCCTTTCTCTTCTCACCTGCAAACCAAAAAGAATTCAGAGGCCACCTATAATCCTGCAACCGAAAAGTTTCCAGTCATCAATGCCAGATATAGGAGTCTTACCCTTTCAGCTAGACTGTGACTATTGGTTGCCTGGCCCCTCTTGGCCCTTACATGAATGTAGGTTTCTTTAGGAGGTTCTCCACTGCTGGAATTATCCTTTATCTGTTTACTAGCTTGCTTACCGCGCAAATTGGTGCTGTTGTTTTGCTCCATTTTTTGTTTCATTTCATCCTGCTCTTTTGAACATTCTGAACTGTTCCGAGAGAGATCCTTCTGCTGTTCTCCTTCAACATTCTTTAGTAAACAAAAAATGATATCACTCGCTGGAACATGACATTTTATGGGACAAAGCAATAAAGCACTGCTCAAAATTTCGCAATTTCTTTTTTCTCAAAATTACATGGAATTTACCTTCTTGGGATGCAATGGAGAAGGATAGTCTGACGCTTTTCTTTTCTTCTTTCCATTTGATGAACTACCTAAAGCTCCTTCTGAATTCTGGCAATCCTCTTGATAGGCAACTCCCTCTTTTGAGGTACCATTTATATGGGTGCCTGTTTCAGTAACCTGGCCACAATCTGGAAGTCCAAAAGAATTGACCATTTCTGAGAAGCTTCCAGTTCCAAACATTGGAATCTTTGGCACCARATCAACAAGACCTGAATCTGATGGATACTGAACAAGGTGGGAGGAGCTGCCCATTGACTGATTTCCTAGTACAACAGGGTAATGTGGATTTGCAAATTCATTGTGAGGAGCAATTGAAGAGCCACCATAATTCTCACCATTATTCAGGGATATAAGTGGGTCCCAACCAGAACCATAGAATGCTTGTACCCCTGTTGATGAAGTCTTGAAAATGGAGTCTGAGCATATTGCTACTTTGTCAGATATTGAATTTGTGTCCATCCCTGAAGAAGGGCAATTCAAAATACTACTGCCTCCGTTAGGCTGAAATCCCACATCAACATTATCCTCAGTACCCATTGTTCAAATACCCAAAAACCAGAAAAAAGAAACAAAAATTCCCAAAACTTCTGGAGTTCAACAATGCACCCTGAGAAAGGCTTCCGAAATCGACCCAAAACCAAGACTCGGTGCATATATTTAAGAAAAGGGAACCATAGAAGTAAAGGGAAAATGCGTTTGACCAAAATGACTGGTAATTTCTTGCAGGACTCAACAAGGAACAAATAAAACTGGCAGCTTTATGTGACTGGGAAGGTTAAAGCAAAAGAAATCTCTCAGTAGAGAACCCTACAGACACAAAGGAAAAGGAGAAATCCAATGTACCAGGCATAAAATCTATAGAGCGCCAGCTACTTCCTTGTTCTTTCAAGAACCCCAGGATCAAGTCTACTCTAATGTGGAAAAAGTAATAGTTCACAGAGACAAGAAAGTATGAACCTTTCAGAGCATAAAGTAGACAATGAAGAAGTGAAAGGCATTGTTGGCTAAGTAACAGCTCACCAGACTAATGAAAAGAAAGCAGATTCCCTTTTTTCTCTTTCCTAAATAAACAAGAAGCAGTCTATAATGTTCACATCCTGGAAAATTACTTAAACACTAATTTGATACAAAGAAGTCTTAAGTATCTTCAATTGATTCAAAAACAATGAGGATATGTCCAAGGCCAAAGTACTGAATAAGGAAGGATAAATGGTCTGAAGAAAAGGTCCGATTTTGGATATATACCAGTTGTTGAACTTGAAGCTTTGAATCAGACTGAAGGAACCCCACAAGAATCCTCGAGCAGAATAGTTTCAGAGGTCCTTTTAAGATATTCTCAGATAGCTAACTAAAAATGACCAAAAAGCACCAAATTCTACTTTGTATTATGAAGAACCAGAAAATGTGCAGGGGGTATTCAGAACAGTCCCCTAAAATTGAGCACTTGATGGCACCCCCTTGAGAGCATCAAATGCTTGCTTAAATTCTACAAGAAAGACCAAATTCACCAACTGGGTACTTGCAGAATCAGCAAAGGGAGCATCAAGTTCCACCCCCTAGAGATCAATGACATTTTAGAGCACTACACCTGACAGCATATAAAGAGTTGAGAGATAAAGAACCCTCTAACTTTACCTGCCCAAGCTAACAGGTGACATGTATGATTTTAAAAGACAGACTAACTACTGCCAACTGCTCTTTGCAGTTAAATTATTACAGAACCTAATCTTTCTCTTTGCCCCCATACTTTAGTCCTTGTAATTTCCTTTCCTTTCCTTCATATTACAATATTAAAAAGCATACCTTAAAATATTGTAAGAGATAGTGTTTTTTATCTTAAAAAATTGGAGAGGTTCTTCTCTTGAACCCCAAGATTTCTTGATATCTTTCTTTGTTTTTTTTACTGACACATTTGCCAACTATCTAACAGACCTCTATTTAGCTGTTACACACTCATATTTCTGAGTGCCAACTAACCAAACTATTCTTTCGAGAAGAGCAATTATGCACCTGAGGTCCATTACATTCCATGAGTTTCACTGTTCATCACCTTGTCCCATTAAATCAACCTTCTAATCTTAGACATTAATAATGTGGGCAGGATGTACCCTTTGCAAAAGATGCCTCCTCACCAACTTACTTTGGTAGATTTTGGTACATTATACTATACTTCGTGTATACCTCAAGATTTGTACAAGCCCTAGTTATGCGGCTCCTCCTGCAAAGTAGTGAATAGTTTCTCATTTTCTTCAAAGGCTTTTGTTTATTGATTTTGTCAGTACAATCTTTTTCTTTTACAATACTTATATACTATGGCCTTTGGTCCTCCTAAAAAACACAAGGAATAATGGAATCTCATCATGTAATTTACCTCACTTGTCCTCGTACTTAAACCTCACAGGAGATCAATGGTACGAGTCTCATAATGCCCATATTTCATTACCCGTAAGTTGTGACGTACAAGAATACTCGACATGCAGAAGCCGGGGAGAGTTCTTGCTCGGGAAGAAGAGGAACCCGAGTAATGTGATGCAAAAACCGGTCAAAGTTGAAATACCCAGTCAACCCTCTCGTGAGGCTGCGATCTTGCTGGAATTTGAAGTTATTCCGAAAAAAACGGTTCAGTTTATTCCTGGAAGAGGCGATCTAGTGTGAAAGGTGCACAGCAGCATCATTCCTTCTACACATGCAAGTTGGAGAGTGGAACCACGCGACTGGAGAAGTCAAAGTGACAGTCAAAATGTAGATCGATTGAGATTGCATACCTAACTTATCAATGTGGGCACTCACACCGAATCATTCCCCTCGATRATAGCTAGGGACCATAGATTTGAGATCTATGTGTTCCGTTTGGTATATAAATAATTTTAATAAACTTGTCSGAAAAGGAYGATTTGATCAGCGATAATTTCCTAGAATTTTTTGAATGTATTAATGATTAAATATATTAAGAGGCCCAATAATATATCAATGTAATCCCTCGTTCGTTTCATTATCATGGTTTTGCAAATCATGGCAATTTTGGTTTTTTTTTAAATAAAACTTTTAATTCCTCTTGTTATGAAAATAGTTCAAATTTAGGAAGAAAGCCTCGTGAACAGGTTTTTTCTCAGTAAGTATCAGATTTTACGGGCATAATTTTAATTAATTTTATATTAATATATCAAATAGTAAAAAAAAACCTGAAATTAAACACAAAATTTTCAAAACTTAATTCAATTCAAAAGCCATGTGAAATTATTCTTCCAACATCCCCAAGATTGAAAATTCACTTGTTTTCCAATAATAGACATGCACCATAGGTATCGAAGTCAATTAGTCGAGGACCATAAGTTTTTTACAATCATTCTCCAGTTAGGGAAAATTAGAGGTTAAAATTTAATATTTTTTAAGACAAATAACATAAGTTATGAAATATTCAAACCTAGGACGTACGAATGGATGCATTATGGAAGCATCCCTAATTAATCATGATACCACTAAATCAAATTATTAATGATTAGATTGAAATTAATTGGGAATACTTTAAACGATTTAAAAGAAATCATGCAATTAATTTGTTAATAAATTGGAAAATTATATCAGTTCTTCGGCTTATGGATTTGTGGAGGGATTAAATTCAAGTTCCTTCTATCTAAATTCACACTTCATTCATTAATATATAGACTTTTGCTCGTCTATTATTAGATTATATATATATATATATGAGGGAAGATCTGATACGATGGCGCTTCATGGGAAACAAAACGGACATCAAGTCAAAGGGTTAGCAATGCATGTGTTAAAACATCAATGATATGTACTTGACATTGGATAATCAAACTCACAATTAACTAGTAAACCTGAAGCAAATGAAGCCCACGCCCATCACGCCTGACGGCGCCCAATGGGCTTCGGGTGGACGTAATTTTTACTAGTTTCACAAAGAGTGGTCCTGCCTCTATAAGCAATGATGGGTTCCATTGCAATAACATAAGAGGAATTCGAAATATATTTGTTTTAAAAGTAATTCAAAGTAACATAAATATATTGAAAGAGACTCTTTCCATAGATTTGAAGTTTAAAGACAATAATTTAAGTAGTTAAATTTCTTTAGTTATACATGTTTTGTATTAATAATCAGTCTAGAAAAACTTCGAGTAAAGTCAATTTTACATTTTTGTCCCTTTTTTTAATTCTTTTAAATCTATATTTGAATTCATTTAGATTAATAAGTATCTAAGAAGAAAAGATCGAGAATATGGTTAACTTAAAAGTGAATTTAAGAGACTCTGGCTATATTATTAATACATCTCAAATTATTTAAGAAAATTATCTTCGCTCGATAAACTCTCAATTGATTAATTTTTAAGTACTGAATTATTTTATTATATTAGTCCTTAATCACAACCCTCCTAATTTAATTCTATCAATAAAAAGCTCAAATTCTGACTTGCTTTAATAGTATAGAATCTTTTTGTGCATGGAGATTTCTACTTTTCAAGAAACTTTTTCATCTTTAGATAAAAAGCTGTCAAATGCCAACCCAAACTTTTCTTGAATTGAAGAGATTTCTGCTCCTTCTAAGCAAGAAGAGGCGAAGATTCATATGGGCTTTGTTATACTAATGTTATGATTAAAAGTGGGTTAAGAGATTGGAAGTTCATTAAATATGAAGGAGACCAGAAACTCTTTACATGAAACTAAGAGAAAATGATGACTAAATTCTTGCAAAAAGTAATGAACGCTTTAAGAAACTTTCTTGCAGTATCCAAAAAAAAACCTAATTGAAGCATGCGCACAAGAGAAGTAATGATGATATCTTCTTCTTCTTCTTCTTCTTCTCTAGACAAAATCTAAAGCAGAAAGGTAACTCTGCCAAGGAAGCTGGAACTATTATGCTTGTTCTTTGCTGCAAATCATGGTTTGTTCGGGGAATCTGATGCTTTCCACTTCAATTTGCATTATCACTTCGCCTGGAAAAAAATATCCTATCAGCAATGGTGCTCAATTTATATCTATTCTTTCCCTATTCAGGGTGGATCTTTCCTTAGGATCTCTCATTAGACCGGGCTTGAAGGATATCCTGTCAAAATGATCAAACGCAGGCTATGATACCACTTCTCCTTAAAAGAAATATCCTATCAAACAGGGTTTATTCAAACCCCACAAAAGCCCGGTCGACTGTTACATCGCAAAGGCTGTACCTTTGAGCTCATAAATGAACTAAACTTGAATCCGCTGGTCCAGCCACTGCTTGGACAGCCAATCCAATCGATTGACTCAACAAGGCTTTATTATTTTATCGTCCTCTTTGAACATAAATTCTCAAATTTTATGGAAAATGTTAAATGGGGAGGACCGGGAAAACTAAAACTCTGCACTGACGGGGCTTTTACATATTCAGTCCAACTGCATTGGGTCCAATCATGGTAGGCCGAAGCCCAATTTCGAATCCTTGATTTAATTGAATTTAATTTTTATTATTTCGAGGTGCCTTGGCCCATGCTGATGTGGGTCACTGCTTAGTGTCTTTATTCTTTGTAAACAAATAGGTGAAAATGAAAATGCTTTTTGGAAAAAGGTCATCACACAGTGTAAGCCGCCATGCCAGCTAAAAGGAATTAACCGACCACAGTGGGAGTCGAACCCACGACCTTTTGATCCGAAGTCAAACGCGCTAATCCACTGCGCTATGCGGTCTCGTGTGATTGTGGTGTCATTAAATACCTACATACCTAAATGCCAAAAGAAAAATGAGAATATGCGTCACAAGATTCTAATATGATAATAGGAGACCGTTAATTTTATGGAGTAATTGACTTAGGTAATTGTGGAATTAAACATGTGAATGATAATCAAAAGTTTATTCATTTATGGTGATTTCAAACTATAAAATGAGGGGTTAAATTCACGCTCTTATATGATAATATTCTTATATTTTCATTATTATTTTTGATTTTTCAAGATCAATTTATTAATTTTAATATTCATAAGTTGTTACCCTCTTAATATGGCTTTAAAAAAAAAACTAAAATCCTACCTCCATCCCAAGAAGAGTGATAGTACAAATTAAGAAAAGAAAATGTAACTTTAGATAACTCCATTTTGTGTCTTTTCTTCAACTAGTACATAAAAATTAAAATTTATAAAATTAATGTCCATTTGGGAAAAAAAAAAGAAAGAAAAAGAAACTCTCGGTTTGATAATTTTGAGTATTGTTTAACTCTTTATTTTTAATAAAAAGCATTTGTTTACTATTAGGTAATAAATATGAAATTAATTATTGTTATTTAATGGCTTTACCATATTTAGACTTATTAAAATGAAAATATAGGAATGATAGAGTTAATGGAGTGATCTCKCTTAAGTCAAAGAGTATTAATGATCACATCAGACTTAATTATTTTATTTAGGGGCGTAGAATTAGCTCTTTCTATTAAAAAATTACATGAAAAATATTTTAGAAACATTCACGAGAGATGGCTTCGGATTTTTTAGTACACATTCTTTTTATTATAACAATCAAAGCATAATGTGTATACAAAATTAACTTTTAAGAGAGGAGGTATTGGAGTTAGGCACATGCTTCAATTAATATAAGAGAAAATATAATAAATGATGTATTAGACGATTTCTAAATATTTTAAGATATGCACTCTTACTAGATCAATTGGAGTTTTTAACTTTTAACTTTTACGATAAAGGGAAGAATGCGCGGGGAGAATTAAGCAAAAAGTGTAAGAAAAGATCTCGGCCATCTCTAGCCCTTAATTGCTACTTTAATTTATTTTGTTGCTCTTCGGTTATAAATAAAGTATGATATACTGTACTATATGTTAAAGTTGGGCTTAGAAAAGAGGCTSGATTTAGTAAAATTTCTTTTCTGGTCCAAGATTGTTGACAGGTTTTATCAGGCCTTAAGCAGAGTCCACAAATGGGCTTAGGAAATGGTTGTGGACTATAAAAGGAAGGCAAGTCTGCAATTGAAGGAGGGGTGGAGGGCCTCCGTTCAGATACCTGGAGAAAAGGACTTTGGCATATCTAACACTGATGAAAAATCAAGTTTCTTCATTTTAACAAGTTCAATTTTTTTTTTTTTAATCCCCTTTTTGGTTGTGAAGAAAATTTGTTAGTTCTCTTGAACTAAGTTTTAGAAATTAAAGTTCGTTTTTCTTTTTGTGTAAATGCATTCAAACCCTGAATCTATGGAGGAATTGAAGAAAGAGAAAGGCCTTCATTGGCAGCTGTGATAATGAACCTGCCATTGCTGTGCTGATGTCTCTGACTTTTTATCCATGCTGCTAAGGCAAAACTAGTTTGTCATCTCTGAAAGATTCACTGAGTACGGTAAAGTCAATTTAAACAAAATCATGAATCGAGCTTATCAAATATAGAAACAAGGCCACAGAGTCCAGAGATCAGAGACCGGACTACACCAGTATATGTAAATGTAAAAGTAAATTATCAGCGTTATTGGTAAACAAAGACGTCCCATTGATCTCAGTTTGTGGGAAAAGAAGAAAAGAGGACTTTTTGGCTTTGTTTTGCTTAGATTCTGTTTTGCACAGAGACCAAATTGGGCTAATCGATACAAAGTGGAGGAAAGATGACATAGCTGGCTCTAGCAAATGAGTCTAATTAGAGGAAGGGAGCYTCGAAGCAGTGCCTATGGTCAAAAAAGCATGCACGTAATAAGAAGACAAAGCTAAGAAACAAACACCCATTATGTGGCAAAGAAAAATAGGAAATTGAGTTCTGATGAGTTATGGAACTAGGAAGGAGAAGAGGGCCAGAACCAGAAGGCAGAAGAGCAGTGGGCAGTGTCACAGTTCGGCGTACGACTGGTGTTTGCAGTTTGCTCCAAAAGGGCATCAAGAAAGAAGAGAGACCAATGAGGCAGAGAGTAGTGTCCATAGATTTTGCATTAGATTTTGGGATGTTGACAGATCCTTCTCTGAAACCAATTTAATCCATGTAAATCGTTTTTGTCTCTTCCAAAAGTTCTTGAAATCTCACGTTTGATTGACGCTATACATTAGTTTTCAAATCTAAATTTTGTTTCAGATTGCAGGAGGAAAGGTATAATGTAAACAAAATGCTTCTCTGCAGAATCGAATAGCTTCCAGTTTCCTTATCCTAGCTCCCCTACCTTCTGTATCCTTTGCATTTCTATTGCATTAATGCACTCTAACTACCAAAAATGCAGCATTTTTTGCTTCAAATATGATGTAAACTTGTCATCCCATCATTGTAGATGCATAAATGGAAGTTCTGATTGTGATTTTTAGTGAATCTTAATGGACAACTCTGCATACTAACATCAAGTCATTTTCAAATTACTTTGAAAACGAAATCACCTCAAGCCAACAACAATCTGCTACTTCACATGGAAAGTTAAGTGAGAGAGGTTAAATATGAATATGGACTATACCAAGGCAATAGGAGGGACCATATATGGGTAACATATAAGGCCAATAAGGCCAGTTTCTTGCTAGGATTCAAGCTTCCTCTGCAGGGAACATCTATTYTAATCCTTCATTTGCTCCATATTTGTCCTATCACCTTCATGAGTAGAACATTTATTTCATATATGAATATGGACTACACCAAGGCAATAGGAGGGACCATATATGTGTAACATATAAGGCCAATAAGGCCAGTTTCTTGCTAGGATTCAAGCTTCCTCTGCAGGGAACATCTATTGTAATCCTTCATTTGCTCCATATTTGTCCTATCACCTTCATGAGTAGAACATTTATTTCATATTTTGATAAAAAAAACTAAAAACCCTTTTCTTTGTGTCTCGGGACCATTCAAATCAGATGAATTTGACCATGAAATGTACAAGGTAGGGCTCATATGGTAGCTGTAAAGATCTTTAAATTGTTTGTTTTCTAAGATTAATTGTAGGTTGCATAATAGGACTGCTTCAAATGTTGTAGAGATGCTAAAAAGTCATYGGAAACGCAGTAAATATTTRCTATGTACCATGAAGTGACAAAAAATAGTTTTAGGTAGGAGGAAAGTGAACATTCTTATGCGCAACAACTCATTCTGACATTTTTCTGAATGTAACATTGATGGAACAACTGCTATTGGATAAAAGCCAAAGAAAATATATATTCGGTGCAAATTTTAATTTAATAAGTTATTAATAATAGATCTCGACTTATTATCTATAACACTATATTAAAGAGTTTCAAATCAAATATTTTTTTTGAAAAAGAGTAAAATTTACAAAAATACTTTTYATCAAATCTAAATTAGTTTCACACAAAACTCATTAACTAGAGTTTATAATGAATGTTATCCGGAGCAAAGACGAATGAAAATTACCCAAAATTCACGGGGGATAATGGAAACTAGCTTGGCTATGTAAGTCACTGATCCAACCTGTCTTTTTTAATAGTTTTTGTAATAATTGTTGTTGACTACACGCACGTAGGAAAGAGTATCTGATTTGCTTTTATATATTTCCACAGGCTAGCTTGCAAATCTTTTTGACCATTTTGAGTAGCTTTTTAAACCATGAAATTTCATATGTTTGGAGTGCGCTTCTTCGCACACACAATTCTCTACTTTTTTTCAAAGGCAGACATGCATATCATGGTTCTTCACCTTTTTACTCACTGTTCATCTTTTGTTTTTGGGATGAATTATCAATTTTACATAATATTTTAAGCTTAGATATGCCATCTCCATTGCATTTTGAAGCTATGTAGGTAASGATGTCTCCCTCTTGCAAAAGCAGCAATGTTAGATAAATTTACCACTACACTCAAAAAAACTATCTTTATCAAAAATAACGTGACATCTATATATACATATATGTATCTATTAAAAAAGATTATACTGCGAAGACGTTCTCTATGTTKTAAGACATTCAAAACTTGGTATTGGAGTGGATATACAGAGGGAAAGGGAGAAGGTGAATCAATTGTGAAAGAGTGAAGGCCATTATATGAAGAAGAAGACAGTAAGATATTCATAGAATGTGCGCATAATGGCCTACCTTTCGACAGGAATCGAACAACACCATCATTATTAAGGAGATCAGTTTTGAATATCTCCACAGTTGTCGAGTGACATCTTAAGGTCCACCTCAGTTTTGGACATTACTAAAAACTCTACATGGAAACCAATGTAGTAATGTGAATCTTTTCAATGGATTGAGCACTTAAAATCAACTGCTTAGTTTACTTTTGCTGTTCAAGACAGACTTCTGACCATGTTTATACTTCAATTAATGGAAAACAAAGTGCAGATTTAGCTTTGTTTGGTAGCAATTTTTTCCAGCTTTTCTGGCATCATTTCCTCCTTGTCCCCTCCCCAAATATAATAATGAAAAACACAGGTAAATGTCGAGTAAAACCAACTATTCTACAAAGGTTTCTCAGTGCCACATCAAGACATGCAAATGCTTTTTGCGCTAATGCAATAAAGAGAGTGGAATTTGAAAAGCTAAAGAGATTTTTAACCAGAAATGCTTCAGAAATACAGCAGTCGACAAAGTTGTAACTAATCATGGATCTGAAGTTGTGGTATATTAAAGGGCTCTCCTATGAGAATCTACCAAGGCTGCCTTTTTGAACAATGAGAAGGAATGTTTGTTGCCTTTGGGAAAAGGCTCAGAGGATAAATAGAGGAATAGCAATCATAGCGTATGTAATGCAGATTTATCAGCTGGATCCGAATTTTGGTAGTTTTGGTCAAACAATTGCCTTTTTGCATTATTGAGAAACATTGAGCTGGTTTTTGTACTTGAGAGGACCTAAAGAAGCAGAAAAGTTGATTCAATTATACACCAGTCACCTCCATATTGGCAATATCATTTCATACAGCTTAATCACGAGGCCCTCTAGAAAACCATTCCCTCCATTTTGCATTATCTTTACCATCCCAATATGGCTCAAGAAGGCTTTAGTTTGAAAAAAGTTTGCCAACACTTGATTACAGAAAGATATCTGAAGCCCCACACTCCCCCAACCTTGTTTCTCGGTTAATCTTCAGGCCATTGTCATCCACTTAAGTAAAACTAAGCTGAAAAGTCCATTACTATGCTTTCTTCCAAAAACCACCTATCTCTTTCTGCTGCTCCTTTTGTTCATGCGAGAAACTTTACACATAGGAACTSGCAGTGGCGGCTCATATATCACCCCAAGCAGCAAATACTGGCAAGTGAGCAATGGAGATTGGTACAGGTTTCAGCTGTGCAGATGGAATCCAAGAAGTTAGGTTGGTCGTGGGACTGACAAACTTGGTAACTGAAGTGGGCTTTGCCAAGAACGTGGAGGCACCGTTTCTATCGGGACTTGCTTCTCTTGAGCTGTTCAGACTGGTGACCAAAGAGGATGAACTGGAAAGGTGTGCTCCGACCTTAGTTGACTCATCTAAGATAGGCTGATGGTTCAAGTTCCCCGAACCAATTCCAACCATATCATGTAGTGATGTGGTGACCGAGGAGCTTCGATGATTTCCAGCATTCAGAATCTTCTCATTGAAAGAGTCCGCAGAGACATTCCGTTGTTGGGACGGCTGCTGCTGATACGAGGCAATTTTCCAATCCGAAACATTGACACTCTTCTCTGTTTGAACAGTCTCTTCAGCTTTCTTAGCTGCAGCAGTGTATTCGAAGGCCTCATTGTTCGGTTCCCTGACCTTATTTCGCCTAGCAAGCTCCGCAGTTGGCAAGGTATTGCTGGCCATGATTCTTTCCACATCGTATCTTGATATGTCAAAGTTAGTGACAGCATTTACGCCGCGGAACTTGATAGCAGCAATGTCATAAGCTTCGGCTGCTTCCTCCTGGGTGCCTGCGTAGTTCAAATAGCTAATGCTTAACAAACAGTTCAAGAACTCCTTAAGCTTTCTATGGTGGAATGTTAACCGGAAAAGACATGTATTTCACTTTTATCATTTGATGAGAAGGAACAGCCTTATTAAAGTTCCATCAACTGAGAATCAGTAAAACGTACAGTCACTGCAGCAATATGATCAGCCTTAGAAAAGTAAAACTAGTGGCCCTAGAAAAGGAGAGACAAGATCAAGAACACAAGGCTGTTGTTGATTTGCATGAAAAGCCAACATTTACAATCATGATGGCATTAAATTTTCACATACCCTAACCTTTGAAACCAAAAAATAAACGCTTAAAAGACTTACTAAATGTTCCAAGATACAGGTCCTTATTCCCCGCAACACGGCCGATCCTGGCTTGCCATCTTCCATGTTGATGGTGCCTGCTTGTGTTTTTTGGTGAAAATGAGCAAGGAATAAATAAAACCTAGAATTTAGTGGAAATGAAAAACTGTTTGAAATATAATATGCATATCATAGGAACCTTGTAACTCCTCGATACATGGAAGCACCCCTCGAGAATCCACTACTTTTCCTGAAAAAAGACACATACGACATTCAACTAAAAGACACAAACTGTAACTGCAATTCTAGGGATACATTCTTTTCCCTCTCTGTTCCACCTCCTTCTTAGAAAAAAAAATAATGCTTTAGCTAGCTAAGCTCTAGTCTCTAGGGGGTTTAGTTTAGAGTATTTAACCTTCTCAAGTGAGCAACATATTCTTGGCGATTCATATTCTTCATCTCCTCAAGCTCCTGCTGGTAGTTCTCCAGCTGTCAAAAGAGCGGATCATTTTTAGACCTATATAAATGAACCGACGACCAGGACAACCCCGAGACAGAGTTAAGTCATACCGGAAAGTTGATATGGGTGGAAGGTCCCCAATATTTAAGTGCAGCAAGATCATATGCTCTTGCAGCCTTCTCCTCCATATCATATCCTCCTAAAATATAGGGTAGTTTCTCATTAGTAGTCAATACAAGGGTGTTTTTTGAAAAATTATTCTTATGGTTAATGTGTAGAGTWAGATACTTACCAAGATAAACTGAAATACGAATCGTGTAATAGGAATAAGATATCCCAAAGAAGCATGTCAAGACAAGAAAATTTATGGCAAAAGTCAGATGGCGAAGAAGCAAAAGGACCATATTTGGTAGTCAAAAGATATACAGCCAAAAGAATAGCATCGAAGGCTCTTGTTTTTTTCTTCACTAACCTTGCCTTCCTTTCCTAGTCTGTCCCTCTTTCTTGCAACTGTTATCCCATAGATGGGCTTCATATCTACCGGTCCAGCGATGCCTGTTAGATCGAGGTGCATTAGCAAACTGTAAGCACAGATTAAGATAGAAAAGATAAAATGCATGGTTCAACAGTAGTAAAAACTGAAGATTACAGAAGAACCAAAGAACATTAAAAGTTTAAGAAGCAGATTTAAACCTTCTGTTAAGAAAATATTATTCACGATGTCGCAATAATGAAGATAAAAGGGTAAAAGGAGCCGGGGTGAACAGACCTCGTTACGCCTCTATACTGAGATGTTCTCTGACCAAACGTGTCGATAGATTTCCTGTGCACGGGCTGCTTTTGTGCAACTTTTGCACTACTTCTCTTCCTTGTTTCAATGGCCAAACAGTCGGCTTCAGTGGGTGAGATGTGTCTGGGAGCAGTGACACAGCTGGACTGAGAGCCAGGACTCATGGACAAGCTCAAGGAGTGCAAGTCACCACGACCTATTCCACTAGTTGAACCGGAAGCACCTCCATCATTGACCATGGTGCTATTCATCTGATGGTCAAGAGCAAGGTGATCCGTATAGGATCCAGAAACCCAATTCTTCAGACAAGGTAGGTCATCCCCAGACATTACAGGGATTTCAGCATCAAGGTTACCAAGTTGAGTCTCATTAGCTTCTTCATCTACATGAGCCTGGTATAGGTCATGGCACTGGAGTCCAGAGTAATAGGGATGATGCTCCTGTACCTCAATCTCTCCACCTTGTCTGATGGGCTCTTGAAGAAGGCCAAGGGACGTTCGGTTAGTATCCCCGCTATAGAAGATGCTGTCTAAGCTGAGAATTGCTTCTCTTTCTCGGCTCCCATAGGGATGGCCTGCTATGGTTGTACCATCCAGAAAGTTTTCCAGCTTGGGAGAGGAATTAGGCCCCATAACTACATAAGAAGTAAGAAAAATACAAGTTAGGAAAGAGGGGTTATAAACGAGAGAGAAAGTCAAGAGATAGAGAAAGGAGAAGCTAACCTTCAGTTTGAGATCTCCTGAGAGCTTCCATAATACAAAGAGAGCCGTCTGACTTGAGAGGCATTACTGAGAGAGGTGTATGAAAGCCAGAGTTCTCTCCAACGGGAAAGCAAAGCGGGTTTGAAGTGTTGAAGTGAGGAGAAGACAAACAGAAGCTTGTGGGAACAGAAGAAGGAGCCTGATTTTGATGATTGAACTGATGATGATGATGCTGAGGTTGGGAGTCAGAAGTAACCTCCATTTTCATATGGGGTGAGAGAGAAAAACCCAGCCAGTTATTATTAGTCTCACTGCCATTGTTGTTAGAATCATTCAAAGACTTCATCTTCTTCTTCCTCTCTCTCTTCCTTTTCTTTCTTGGAGAGTTCTTCGCAGTATTTCCTGTTACTCAAGGCAAGTCAATCATTGGCGAGGAAATAAAGTAATCATTTCAAAAATCTCTCCTCCCCAACTCTCTCCGAAAAACTTATTTTTGTAATCTAGCAGCAAACTCAAGAAGCCAAGAAATATATACCCATACACGGAAGGCGAAGTCTTTTATCTATGCGGACATACACACACCACCAAATGTCTCTCTCTCTCACTCTCACAGATATCCCTTGCGGGAGCACAAAAAACTGGTCCCTTCAAACTAAACAAAAGGAATGAATTTCAACAAGCAATGCTGGGTAGCACCCCGGCATTCCATACTCCATAGGGATCTGTGTACATGTATATATTTATAGGACCAACAACTACATATACAGAAGCAAAGATAAAGGCTTTGTACTTCCCCTTTAATCCTCTAACTTCCAACTTAGCATCCTCCTTAAAGTTCTAAACCCTACTTTATACCCAGAATCAGAAATTCCGGAACAATAATAGTGCGTAGAACTTTAACACAGAACTGCCCCGATACTTATAATGAAGTGGAAAAAGATAAGTACTGCTCTGCTATGAAAGAAAGTCTACGATATTTTTACTACCACTGCTGAAAGCGGCAAAAAGATGCAAGGAAATCTATTCTTTAATTCTTTGTTTGTCTTGGAGTGTATGATCTTTCCTAATTTATTTAAGAGCCCAGCCACTTGAATCTAGTGGATATGTGAGCGCCAATGGGGTGAGGGGCGGGGTCAGAGACAGTAATCCCAAAACAAGATTGCTTTAAATTTTACAGTCTCCACAGAGAGGCTAATGAGGGCCTTGGATAGATTTGACGGGCAGAGACATCTGCCCATCCAGTCACCTCATACAGTACAAGTTTCTGTACCCATCCAGTCAGAACCAGACCTCTTTTCCTTCGAAGGATCCCATTTCAAAACCAAATGTAAATGCAAATGCCCCTCCATCCCTCATCCAGCTTGGTTCTAACCTTGTCAATTCAAATCTAGTGGAAATTTGAATATTTTACTGTCATATGGAGTTTAACCCTAACTAATCCCCTTCTTACAGAAAATGAACCACTGAAATATGCACCTTCCCTAAGATGATTCAAGAAATATTTGATTCCTTCAACATGACTATCAAATCGTAAAAAAAAAAAAAAATCTTAAATACGTTTATTCTTACCAAAATTATAAAACACAAAAATTTAGATTTAATTATTATAACATGTTCATCAAGGTAGGAATAAAGAAATAAACTTGAATGAATAAATTTGACTTAGATTTAAATGTCCCGGACCCGTGTTCTTGAATAAACTACTCTCACCGAGAATTTGTTTAGACTGAAACATTATGAACTTTATGTAGATAAGCAAACTAAACCACTTGGAGATTAAAAATATAAAACTTCTTCATATATAATCCACGGTCTACAGTCTTAAAAGGTTGCCCCCATAGTCTGAAAATGCAGGTCTTCGTATTTTTACTGTGAGTAACTTGAGATGGTAACAGATTCTTCCCTCACAAAGACACTAGATTTGACAGAAAGATGACTTCATTCTGTGGATCCTTTTTCATATATTCCCCAATTGCTTTTCTCTTTCCTGGWTCAAATTGGCAGTTGGCAACTACTTTTGTGCGTGCATGGAATGGCTGCAACAATGATGCGAAATGCAGCAAATAAAAGAATCAAAGATATAGTTGAAGTACAGAGCATTAAGCAAAGGTTTCAAAAGAGAGAATCTCACAAATGAAGCTAAAGAAATTTCATAAAGCCAAATTTGTCATCTATGTCAAGGATCCATCTCTTTTAACTTTTGTAGATTGCAGTAGTTACTTGTTTATTAGATCAGTTCTTCAGTTCTTGTCCAGTCACCAAGTTTGTCTGGTAAATCAAGAAACAAAAATCCCTCAAGACAAGATCAACAGGCGAATAAATTGAATAACTTTGATGATTTTCTGATAAAACAGAGTTGTCGGCACCAACGCTTTGGATCAAGGTTTGCATGAAACAACAGTTAGTAAACATCCTTTTAACCGAAAAGGCAGAAGAAGAACATAACAATACTTTTTTCTAATGGATGATTTACACACAACTACATATCATGGAGCAATGGAGCTGTATAGTGTAGTCAACACCTGCCTCCAGACAAAAAGTGCCGAGTGGGTCTCTGATGTGCTTGAAATATTCCAGGAATGATGAGTAAAGGGCCCCCAAAAAACACAAAGTTTTTTTCAGATAAATGTTTATTTAACTCTGATACTATATCTTCTGCTACCATACAACTTTCATTTTCTTCTCCAACTGAGATTCACTATCTTAATTAATCGGGGCCATTCGTGTTCTGAT
>MEJB01000017.1:5257247-5287486 GCA_001752375.1 Rhazya stricta
ATTCAAGAAAGGGAGAAATGAACTTGAGTGGAAAAAAAGGAAAGAAATATATATATATTATCAGAATTATTAGCTTAGCAGGGAAGTAAAGGTGGAAATATAAATGGGTGTTGCAGTAAGAGGTAGGTGATATGAAAAAGGAAAACCGATGGAGTGGGATTTGGTACTTTTGAAACTGAGATAGAAATTATGGCTAGGCTTTCTTTGTGGTTGAGGAATGACTAATGAGGAGCTCGCAATATTGCATGCAGCCGTGCATGGAGGCATTTGTGGAGACAGATTTTCAGAGCAAAATGATTTGGTTTGAATCTCCAAGGGAAGAAAGACGAAAGACTAAAATTTAGGAGGGAAAGGAAAAGAAAGGAAAGGAAGGCAGTAGGGTGATGTTTGTGGCAGRGGAAGAGGAGGGATTCTTTTGATTATGTGGTAATGATGAGTGAATCCACCCAATCTTTTCTTTTTTTAGCAGAGGAAATAATAATGCACGCTAGCTAATCTCATGCCGTCTTGTGGTTTCACTTTCACATAAGTAATGTTTTCCTCTTCCGCCGCGTCCTATTTAATGAATTTATTAATATTTCACTAGCTAACAAAATTATGTCTCTATCTTTTCACTTCAAATCAATCTCTTATTCACAATTTATAATTTCTTTTTTCATCATATAATTATGTACGAGTCTCTCAACTCTTTTACCAGTTGTTCAGCAACTCTTAGTTTTTTTGCTATTATATAAAAATATGGGAGAAAATTGATAATAAATTAATTTTAAATTCATAAATAAGAGAAGAGACAGAGGAAATGTACACATTAGCTAGTCTATGTAAACAAGAGTTTTGTTTTCAATAGCATTCGTCCGTACAATATGTCTAAAAATGACTCATATTTTAAAATAAATATAGTAAGAATATTATACTATTTTCGTGTGTTTTTTTTACTTTTCATATTGAAGCTTTGCACTTATGGTAAGAAACTAGTCGAGTTCACGAAACATCAAATCAAAATGATTAAAATAAGTTAAATAATCTTACYTTAATTCGATTTCTCTCTCCTTATTTTCCCTATTTTGTATTTAAAATGAAAAGGTTTAATTAGTTGAAAGCTAGGAAACTAATAAACTAAATAGTAAATTTAAAAAAAAAATCAATGAATAGTTCATTGATTTTTAAAGTAATATGCATTTTAAAATAGAAAAATTTACTAAATATGATAAGTTAAAAAAACGGAAGTAARAAATTAACAAGATGGGTATTCAAAGAAAGATTTATTTTAATTACTAATTTGAACATTAGATTATTATAAAAGTAATTTTTGACCAGCTCATTTAATCTATGGAACTAAAAGAATCTTGAATAAAGCTCTAACGATCCAAATTCCATTTAAGGAAACTACAGTTTTACTGCAGTAGAATTCGATAAGAAACCTAATACTACATAGAACTGTATGCATTTTGTTCCCAAAAAAAAAAAAAAAAAAAGGACTGTTGGCTTTTAATATATATATATATATATAAAGAGATTCAGAATATTGGAGTTGGGTGGATTAAAACTAGTCGGCCTGAAGCAGCAGAACATAGGCCAGTTCCATCTTAACTGTCCAATCATCAGAGGCCCAGTCCATTGCGAAATCCAGTTAGGGAGAAARTGTTGAAACATCAGAAAAAATAAATGAGAAATTAATACTAACTAAAGATAGAAAGAGGAGTCAGATCAGTGGAGTTATAGTGGTTCACGTGAGAAGCGAGACGAAAACAGCTACACCAAATCCAAATCACAATCTAAGGACCTCTTAGCAATGTTTATTCTAACTTTATAAAATTGATTTGGGTTCAATTAAAATTACATTTTTATTATATAATTCTTATTAAAAAAATATTCAACATGCTTTTAATATGAGTTACAAGTAAATCACAAGTATYAATCGAACATAAAATTTTACTTTGATTTCAAATCAAAATGGGCTCGAAGTTACGAGAGAGAAATGAGTTTTGCAACTTCAAATTCTTCATTCTTAGCCTTTCCCAAGTTGAACCCCATCCCCCCACCCCCACACTGTTCATAACTCTTTGAGAAAGAGACTATAGATCGAGATGAATGAATGGAATAGTGAACAAATGGAGTTATTCAGTGACTATAGACTATTACCAACCATGTATGTGAAGAAGTGAACTTTAAAAGGGGTGGTAAAGAAAGAAAGCCATAACTAGAGCTTACTCCTTTAATTGGTAACAGGGTTGGTCTGTGTCTTTCTTCCTCAATGATATGTCACAATCTAACCCAAAACGTCTGGTCATAATCACCTTAGATTCTTATGTCTCTCTCTCTCTCTCTCTCTCTCTCTCTCACACACACACTTTCACTCTTTATCTCTGACAGGTTCTAGAGTAAGAAAGTAGAAGTACCCTAGCGGCTTCTTTCTTTAACACGAATAGAGCAATAACCTAAGAAACAGAACAGATATAGAGCATACTAACCCTAGACAAATCAACAAAACCAAACCTGAATGCTAAGACAAAATCGTCTGCAAATATCAGGCTCCAAAAGGAAGCAAAGAAATAAAGAATTTTAAAGCTTTGTGCCTTAAAAAAGTGAATGTTCAGAGAGGCGGGTGGGCTGCTTCAGTCTTCTCTGTAAATGATCTCGACGTGTTTAATTTTCCCTGCTTCTCTTTCAAAATTTCTTAAGAAAAAGAAAGAGAGAAGAAGTCAGAAAACAAGAGATGCCTTTAATGGTTGCTGATGCAAAAGGACTGATGAGATCTTTAATAGAATTCTTTGCTGCTTTCTCATTTTCTTTCTTCCTCTTTCACTATAAATGGACAAGGGACTATAAGGATTGGTTTCTTGCAACGGTATGGTAGAATTTTTATGACCAAACATGTTTCAGGTTGTTCAGTATGTATCAGCTGATAAAGGGACCTAACTCCATACTCCACCATTAAAAGCTTCCTTATATGGTTTAGTGGGTTGTCCCCCTTTGTCCCATGGGGTTACCTTATTTCAACCCAATTTGTTCTTGCCCTTGCCCTTCTCTATATTTACTTTTTTACTTTATACTTCTTGATTTTGATTTCTTTACCCAGCTAATTTGTTAGAACTTGAATTCTCTAGAGGAATCGAGAATCTTTATTAAGGCAAATGCCCAGAAAACATCGAAACTTACAAAAGGAGATTAATTTGCTCCCTTTGTTCATGTGCCAAAATCTCTGCCATCGAAACTTTTTGGTATTTTTCCCATGCATTTCTTTAACATAGTAGATTATGGCAGGAAAGGAAAACGAGGAGAAACGGTTCGACTTCTGAGCGGTGCTTAATCAAACGTGAATCCAGGAAAGAAAAAGAGTGGGAAGATTATGGCTGCAGATATCGCGTAGTTGCATGAATGATGGATGAATACGTCTGCAACACAGTAGTCAAAATGATGGGTGGAAGATTTGATCAGACAGTGTATTGAGAGAGGCTGCATTGGCATATCCTGGCTGCGAAGGATCCAGTGACGTGACGCAAACTTATCCGCCAAGTGTTTGTCAAAATTACAGCATCACGTACTCTACCCAGAATGCTACCTCGCCGACCTAACACTTTCGCGTCCTATTTAGGGGGCGTACAGGAAATAGGCGCTAATCCTSAAGAACTWGAGTAAAACAAGAARATGTTTCCAATATATTCCCCGGCGATATGGATGATTTTGAATTTCATGGCCGCCAAGTAGCCTTTATCAGGGCATGAAAAATCTGAGATTCTAGCATCAGCAGATTACAGAGTTGACCAGCACACAGCAGAAAGGACGTGACATAATACCACTGCGCATATCAAAAGATTATCCATGAGCCTTACTGATGTCTTACTCTCTACTTGAACCGTATCATCTAAAGCAAAGTCCGCGCCATTAGGAGACGGGATGATGTCCACAGCAATGCCTTCAGGAGGCAAAAGGCTTGGAACAGCCTTTTCCAAGATTTCTTTGATCAATATTAACAATCTAATATCCATATTTACTAGTGTTTAAGTTACTTGAAGTCCACGGAAACAGATCGTGGGACACAAAGTGCTGAAAACTCGCCAAAATCACATTAAAACATAAACCCACTTGACTATGCGGTCAGAACTCCTGAAAAGATCACAGAGACATTCTAAGCATTAAACATAAGTAATCAGTGGTTTATGTACATTTCGAATGCAAATAAAAAATATCTGGTATATGCTTTAATATCTAATCCACTTCACTCCCAAGTCCAATGACAGGRTGGGCATTTCCTTAAGCTTTTATGATGTCATCCAGCATAAAGTCCAGGTAAGTTGGACGATATGCCCATAACCATATCTTTGAAATTTCATTCCCGGCCATTCTGATGGTAAAGGCAGCCACGAGTTCTATAATATGGTAAAGAAAGATTCTTCTAAGTTCTACATGAGGCCATTAAGTGTAGGATAAGTTCAGCAATCAGGAGCCAAACTAAATGCATAATGTATTGACAGTCATATACTCGACTCTGAAAATTAGAAACAAAAACATGCACTAATTGAATTACAGTTGCTTCTGAAACTCATTTTTACATTTCTTGATGGATTAGAGAAAAAGATAAATGTACAAACTTGAAATTGTCATCCAAAAAACAATTGAATATGGTTCAAGCTTCAAAGGAGCTGCTACCATCTTTTACCACCTTCTTACCAAGGATGTTAGCAACTGCAAGAATAAGGATATGTTCTCTATCAGGAAGCAGCATAACATAAAATCTTTTCAGTTAATTGCTAAGTAGACAAGTTCCTATGGGCGTGAGCTTTCTAATTTGCATTTTTTTTCCCAAACATTCTAAGATGAAAGAACATTTATTTGGATCAAATATCACGTAAGTTGGAGAACATTATTAGAGAGAGAGAGAGAGAGAGAGAGAGAGAGAGAGATTGAGGGGTGAGAACTGAGAAGGGTTCTCCAATATTTCATTTTCCTTCTGAATTTGAATAACAGGGCAGGAATTAATATCAATTCCAGAAAGTGGTATATCAAAAGGACATGGCCACAGTAGACCCAACTCCAAGTACAGTCATAGCAACTAGTATTAGTTAAATTGTCCYTTATTTCAGTTGGACAAAGTTTTACTTCAATTGTTCCATACTAAATCACTATGCAAAATTTTGCTACTTGTCTAGGAATTTGCAGATAGAGTCTGATTCCTGATTATCGTAATCAACATTCTACACATACCACCAAATTTCATTTTAAAGCTAAGGAACTACAATCATCTCGAAATATTGAAAAAACATCTCATGCTTTTCCGAAGACCTAAAAAGAAATTGAAACAGACTATCAACATCCTTTAATTATACAAAAGTAAAGAAATCAAGAAAACATACCTCAAACAGTTCAAAAGGACTCCCACGCCTATAGTCATCATTTTCGTTGGTCTTTTTATTGGAGAAAATGCTGAATGCTAGTGCTCTCCAACCAACAAGAAGTACAGCAGTGCTTCCCATCGTAACTAAGATAAAGTTGGTTGGCGGTATATGTCCTTGTGTTACTGATCTTATAACTATACCCAACTGCCAAATGAGAGAATCAAGCTTGAAGACAAAGCACTCTAATGATGTAAAAATAATAAGTAGAAGCTGATTCCTATGATGAAGCACAATCAAACACAACTCTATCACACACAATAAGAAAGTCTTARCCCCATAAGCATCACATAACAAAGTAACTTTTTACAAGAAAATATCCAACTTTTCTTTCTTCCTAGCTATTAAATTTGCATTATATCATATTGTTAGCCTGGAAGCTTAAGGAACTTTCACAAGAAATACATCAATTACCCAACTTAAGGATCAATTTTCTATTATTARCTAAAGTTTAGAATATATATACACACATACACAAATAAGTTTACTAAAAGCACACAAACAAAGAGAAAATAAGAAAAAGAAAAACTATGAAAGGTGGAACCTTAATACTTGGAAGATGGAGAAGTATGTGAACAGTATAATAAGTGCTCAAGAAGTTTCTCAAATGCCTAAATATTTAGACCATGGACTGATATCCAGATTCCTTCTTTTTTTTTTTTTTTTTTTTTTCCTTTTTTAGGCAGGCTGTATAATCTATGAGATCCCTATCTGACAAGCCTTAATAACACTAAAAGATACATAGGGAAAGCTGCTAAAGTTAAGCATATCCATGTCAGAATATTTTGGTCTCAACTAGTAAACACAAAAGCAATTGTCGTATAGGCCACTAGTTAGACGGGAATCCCTTGACTTCACTTATGCCCTTATGCAGTAAAGAAACTGAGGCAGGCTAAGATTCCATTAGGTAACAGGATTCTATGCTGCACCATCTTCAACTCTCATTGAGATCCGGAGTTTTTTAAGAAAAGGTCCCATCCTCCTATATCTTCGGTTGACCAAGCCAGATCACAAGTGAATAAAATCGATCATGTACATAGGTGCTCGTCTTTAGCTTCAGATTCACCATCCTAGCTCATTTCTACAATCACAGCTGGAAAGAAAATTCAGTAACAAACTATCCAAATATAGCTCTCCATCATCGTTATTAGAGAAAGCAAGCTCCTTTATAACAATTTCGAGCTCATAATTGCTAAGATCAATTAATCCCCAGCCTCAGCCAGCCTATATGCCTGAAATAAGATACTGGTAGACAGTAATTGGATTTAAGCCCCTCTTAAAAAAAAATCCTTGAAATAAGAGCTAACCTTCTTTTTCCAATTTTCCATTTGAGGTCCAACTCTGCCCGTCACTCCGCCCGTCCATCCCTCCTTCCGTCATCCTTTTTAACCTCTTACCCCGTCTCTGAACATTCCATACCCTCTGTCCGTTTAATCATATTTTTTAAGCAACTCTCGTACTCCTGAAAACTACCCCAAGGATTGTATCAATCTCAGAACTCTCTGAGTCTATTCTTCTTGTTAATCTAAGCTAAGCTAGGTCTATTGAAGCAATTTGGCAGATAATAATCTAACATTCTTATAGGAAAATGAATTAGAAATTTTATTGAGCCAATCTTGAGCCTTGATTTTTTAGATTTTGAATCAAGTTCAAACTCCCTAATCAGAACTCATTCTGTTCAAGTTCAATAGCTGGTGTTTTGAATTGAATTGAGCTTGAATACTACGGGTAGCTCAACTCGGCTTAATTATATGCCAGCCAGCTTTATATCTTTGCTTTGTCAATTAACACCATTTGATATCTTTCAGGTTTCCATCTGTTATTAATTGCTGAAACCAATATGAAATACTAACACTCGTTGTAACACACAGAAGCAATGTCGTTGTAAGCTTATTTTCAATAAAAATAGGATTATATTCGAAAAGGAACACACTGAGCTCTAGGAAATCCCAAGCTGTCCAGTCCTATCATATAATTTCTCCAAAGATTCATTTCGTAAACCMTGTAGGTAGCAATGAGCAGTCTATTAGTAATGAGTGGATTTACACTTGGGCAATTAAGATTACAATCTAAATCAAATGAGACATAAACAACGAACTTAATTCTATTTTCAGAAGAAAGATAGTCAACTGACATGGAAGGAGATCAATCAAGTGAATTAAGAATCTGAAAACTGCTAACTTACTGGAATTCCCAATGCCCACGACTTGAAAGCAGCAGTAAGAGCTTTGGACTGTCCATTCATGCCTCGGCCATTTTCATCATACCCTCCTAAGAAATAAGCACTCAGGAACCACCCTGATTGATTACAAACAACCAAAAGAATTTGGGAATTTTCAGCTCCCACGACCAAATATACTATATGCGCGAAATGTACAAATACAAAGTGAGCATTGAGTAACAAAAAATCGAACCAGCAATGAAAGGGTCGGCTGTTTTAAGCGTTTCTATGCCAAGAACAGGAAATCCATGGCTAAACCTTCCAATTGCAGAGAACAACAGCAACGCCAACACATCGCCACCAGCCATTAATGCCACTCGACTGGAATCCAAATAACCATTACACGTTATATTTGTACAACGAACGATAGATATTTATATTTAAAAAGAAAAAGCAAAATACGAAAATTATGATTACCCCCATTTGGAGATAATTTTAGAGGTGGAAGAACCCGGCTTTTCAAACTGAATGACCCCTTCAAGAGGAACGTCTTCTTCGCCAACCAAAGTGATGGTATTAGCATCTTTGCTATCGTTGGTTGCAGCAGGATGGCCACCACCGGCAGTGGTACGATGTCTAGTGGATTCAGCACTTGCAGGAAGAAGGGGCTTAGGCAATCTCCTTGTAGAAGTGGTAGGAAATTTAGGCGGTCTCCGGTGGCGGGAGAACAAGGGAGGATTTGGGTGAGTGAATTTGAGAGAACAGTGATGTGCGCAAGATAAAGCCGCCGCTGCAGCTCCGCCGGGAGCTTGGCCGCTCAGCAGACTCATTGTCTCCAGCCAGTAAAACTATATCCAGCCTATTCTTGGAGTTACCTCCATGGAACAGGTCTCCAATATCTTTATGTTCGTTGATTTCTACTAATATTTATGGTTCAAACTTTTCAAGAGAGATGTCAAGATATAACTGTTTTCTCTGTATTTGGCGAGTTTCATGAAAGAAAAAGAGAAGAAATAATTTTCTTTTATTTAAAAGTTAAATTTAATTAAAGAAAGATAGGGCAAATTACTATGCATTGAAAACGAAAATGAAAATAAAATAATTATTCACTATCTGAAATGGCTTCTTAAAATAATTTTGGAAACAAAGCCCATAGAGCCACGTGTGGTAGGATTTTTACGAAAATATTTCCTATTATTATTTAATATTTTGCATAGTGAAAAAATATATGAAAAGACATACCAAAAACTCGAAAGTTTGAATGTTCTTGGACTTGGGCCGACTGGGCCACTCACCGAACCATAGAACGAGAACACTCACAGCGAGGGCCACCTTTTAAAATACCCTTTATTGCGTCTCATTTTCAAAATGAAAAAACCCATAAATTTTGAAWCCAAATATCTACCTCTATTTAACACATTTTCAACATGCMCATTAAAATGGCATCTGTCCCACATAAGAAAGTAGCAGCACATGAGAGCTTCACTTGATGAACCAAGACTCTGCTTCTCAATACAGACACACAAAGGCTTCTCGTACCTTATTGTTCATGGCCAGGCCAAAACAATAGCATACTCCCTCAAGAGCCTTCTTTAACAAACCACTATACTTCTGACCCAGATAAAAGAAAACGTTTCCTATTCTAAAGGTTTTTTTTTCCTATGCTATATTTATTGCACGAGTAATATAGTTGCAGTTCTGAAAATTTGGAAATGAGTAGAGAAATGGACTAATGCCACATTTGGGAGCCTTTTGTTGCGTGACTGGGCATCGCCCAACCACCTCGCAAACTCAACAAATATTAGACTATAACTGTCTGCAGCTGCACCTGATGAGGACAGATAACTGAGGCAGAGCTCATGATCTGCTCCCACACAACACAGGGGTATGGACAGAGTAATATCCCCAAAGAATACCACACACACTTGATCGTTAACTGCTTTGGGTTGCACTTTCATTGATCTAATCGCCAATTCAATGGAAATTGAAGGAACCGAGCGGGGTGCCATAGTCAACCAACTATGCCATCAGTATTACAAGGGAGCAACTGCTGGAACTACATGTAAGGCAACAGCCAAAGGTTTTAAAAGTTTAAAAACGAAAATTTGAAGAACGGTAAAATTCTACAGCTGATTCCTGTTACCAATAGTTTAGAATTTTCAAACTATGCTGAGGACTATAGAACCGGAAATATTTCAAACTTTCAACATGTATAGTAAACCACGATATCTGGTCTTTTTGCTAATTTTGTTGACATATACAGTAATGCTACTTACCAACTGCATAATTTCCAAAGTAAGAAAGTAGCTGAGCAAAAGATGGAGAAGGTCGTTATAAGCAATCAAATGCATACCTAAACCATAACACTGCCAAATTAAGAAAGCAAGGAGAAAATTCCAGCAAAGATACTTGCCACAAATTAATTTTATCATTAGATGCAAATACATTTGCTAGGTCATCCAGATTTCGCAAGATCATAGCACTATAACTACTATGGAAAACACAAAGAAGAAGGCACGACTTGACAAAGCTGAATCTAAAACAATATATCACAGATGCAGAATCTTGCAGTCGTAAGTTATTTAAAAAAAAAAAAAAAAAAAAAGAGTATTACATAACAAGTGATGTTTTTAGAACAACTGAAAGACAATGAAAGAACAGCAAGAAGACAACCTCAGTCCCTGACAGAGTAAGAACCATTTACCTGTCAATATGCACAGATTGAATCCAAGTACACGTTCAATCTCTTCTTTGTACATCACCATCTGAACCTGATTTCCCACTTACTTCTGTACCCATCCTATTGTATCCCTTAGTAGTTGCCGACATATCTCTAACTCCATCATTCATGTAAGTAGGATAGCCGGCAGTGGAATTGCTATAAGGCAATGAACCCCCTCTAACACTAACCATTGTAGATGCATTCCATGGAGTCCTAGGTGCAAAGGGAGCAAATCCGACATAGGGGTAACTGCTACCAAAGATTCCTGATCCATAGGGATACGGTGTAATACCACCAAATCCAGTAATTGATCCATAACCGGGGAAAAGACCATACCTTGGACTGTAAGGTGTATAACTACCTTGTTGGTAGTCGCTATAGTTAGACCCCCTACCACTACCTGCTCTGCCATTGTAGCCATTACTGTTCCTACTGTTTCCTTCTTTTGGAATAGCCCTCTTAACCTCCACTAACTTACCACTTAACTGATGAAAATTATTCTGCACAACCTTTTCTACAGCGTCCTCAGAATCAAAAGTAATAAACCCAAATCCTCTGGGCCTTTGGGTCACATTGTCATGCATTACAACTACATCAGTAATTCTACCAAATCTTTCAAAATACCCCTTGAAATCCTCCTCTCTTAGATTAGCTGACAAACCCCCTACAAAAATCTTTTTAGTCCTAAATTTGTCGTCAGTCCTAAAATTAGTTCTATTGTTCCTAGGTTGTTGTTTGCTTTGATGTTGTTCACTCCTGGGGATTGCTCTCTTCACTTCTACCTATAGAAAAATGACGAGAATTAGATGAGAAGCCAAAAATACCATGGCAGGAAATTAGACAGCAAATAGCAAGAAGAATGGAAAGAAGGCCTGAAAATGAGAACATTAGAAACAACTTTATCAGAAAAATCGTAAAGTTGATGATAAAGACCGTACATTTTGATGGGCAGAATTGCTAATCATTCACTGAATAAACAGATTCACAGAAAYAATCACTATACTTGGACAATAGAACACTCAATAACGCCCTGAAAAGAGGGCATACAACGAAAAAAATAAGCCCAAGCCGCGAGTACATAGCCAAAAAGGATAGGATAAATAAGAAAAGAATTATCTAAAGAAACGATTTGACAAGATACATGAAGGCCTGAACGGAATCACCATAGAGCAAATTAAGCCACATTGTTTATCAAGATATAAGTAGGCCTCCAAACAAATATTGGAACGAATGACCAAGAACAATCAATTAAAGTAAAACCAAAAGCAATTAAGGCCAGCCAGAGAAAACTAACTGTTCGCCCAAGGATGTCATGCGAATCCTGGAGAGCCAATTCAACGAAAGCTGGGTCCGAAAACGAGACAAAAGCGAATCCCCTGGGGCTCCCAGTCAGGCGATCCTTAGCTATGACAGAGCCGACAACAGTGCCATATCTGGAGAAGTGTTCCGTTAGGGTTTCCTCCGTCGTCTCCCACGAAACACCACCCACAAAGAGCTTGCACTGGTCCGAAAAATCCTCCATTAACAAAGCCACCACCAAGAGAACCAATACAAACAAGAAACCTGTAAAAATGGAGAAATATCATCCAAAAAACAAAAAAGAAAAGAAATTGCCCTAGCTCTCCCCTAGGGTTTTTTTCAAGAAAAGGGCAAAAGCAAACATTCTGAAATCGAATGAAATCTCTATCTGAAATTGAGTAAAAATAAAATAAAAAAACAAAAATGTTTGTTGAGAGGTACTTGTGTTTGTATAGGAGTGGGAAGTTGCAATTTGAGAAAGGAATGTACTTCTACTCAACTTCTACTGTTTCTGTTTTCTCTTCAGTATGTGGTTAGAGGGCTGAGAGTCAAACTCTTCAAACTGGTKGCCCCTCTTTTATTATATTAATTAAACTATTAATTATCATTAATAAACACGAAAATTATTATGTGTGTTTGTCTTAGGTTCAAGTCCACCAATGGGAGTATTTGGGTTTTAAATTCTGAGAAAGTAGGAGTTTAATAAGGATAAACACTTTTAAATTGCCATATAATTGACGTACATTTCGGTACATCACAGGCTGATCCGAAAATTCCAACCTCCGAGTTCCGAGGACGACCAYCCGATGCTAGTTTTAAGGTAAAGAGCTTCCTTTTTGTTTTGTGCATTTGGATAAGGTTGCTTTTTGTCTTCCATACTTTGACTTTTCTTTTATCAAAATTTAAGGATGATAGCGCTAGTAGCTTACTATATTAAAATTGTGATATAAGATAAATTCTTCAATTATTTTATTTTATAAATTTTAAATAATAATATTCAGGGTTAAGTAATTAAAAAAATTCATTATTTGGTTAAATTGTTAACGTCGTTAACTGATTTGTCCGAACATATCGACGTGATAATAATGTAAYARTTTTAATATTATTCAACTTTATTTATAAGTGTTGATRACCGTCACTATTTTATTTTATTAGACTAAGGGTGCTGTGCAATTCTTCTGCTCCTACCCCATTCTCCCACTCCCTCTTTTTTTTAACCTTGAAAGGAGGTCTAAACAATTAAGAGCTAATTTTCGAGTCAAATAACATATTGGACCGAATACAAAATCCATTTAAATTATTTGGATAGAATTTGTCAATTGGGATGTTAAAGTATTGATAATGAACTTGACAATTTGATCAAATAACAAATAAATTTTTTTGTATTTAATCATAATATTTAACTTAACACTGATCATATCACTTAATAGTATCAAATACACGAYCTTAATAAATRTTTATCTAGTTGATAAAATTAACAATATTATATTCCATTCTCTCCTCTATTTTCTCTCGTAGCTAAATATAYGAATAAAAAGAAAGATAAAAGGTTAACAATATAAAATAATCGTAGTTAGAGTTTTATAAGTTTATTAGGAAATGCTCTATCCAAATTCAAAATTTAGGTTTAAAGGTGTACGAGTAAATTATTAGMGTTCAAAAACTTTGAACCGATTTTCAAATTTCAAACTTCAGATTTCAATGTTCAAACTCAACTTTTTTAACTTTAATTTTATCCATGGGGCTAAAATTAAAATTYAAAGAAAAAAGGAAAAAGAAACAAATCTATATAGTCCAGCGCTCAGTGAGGCTTTCATTAAATCAAGCCTTATCAGGAAGAAAAATCTCGGCACTGTTGGACATAGGTCTATCTATTGTATAGCGGCCAACAATTTCACGTCCGTGCTCGAGGCCCAAAAACAATACCCAACCTAAAGCTCAATCTGTTAAGGCCCAATCTATTGGGCTTTACCAAAAATAGACCATAAAAATCCAAGGTAGCAACAGAAATGCATGTCCATATGTTAATGGATAAGACGACGAAAGTAGAATCTCTCAAGCCAGATCGAGATCGTTGATCTGTTTACATCTTGCTCAATTTAGCACTCCAAATTTCACCATTTTGTAAGATAACTAGACGAGAAATGAGTACGTAATGCCTTAGTTGAGACATAATTACGTTAAAGTAAGACATGATAGTAGCAGTAGCTCGGAGTATCTTGATAATAATAGGAAAGTGGTAAGATTGGATCATGCAGGGAGGAGGGAGGAAGAGCCAAAAACTTGTCGCAGAGAAACTCAATCCCGAGATCTTCTCACATGACAACAATTCATTACTATAATCCCACTGGTTCAAAGCGTGCGAATATTCGATAATTTGGTCCAAACTATTATTTCTAGATTTCAAACAGGAGCAATCCTCCTTCYTCATTTAACTAATCAATCCTTTTCTCTTTTTTTAACCTCCTTCCATGTGACATAAGCTTTGAATAACTCGCGCTCTTCTCCCAAACCCACAATTTCTATATATAAATTAATACCTCCAATCCACTCCCCTATGCTCTCGTGAAATTAATTGAACCCTTATTGAGTAATGAAAAGGATATCTTAAGGGTGAAAACCCAACGTTGGAGGCCTTCGGRTGGTGGTGGGGAAAGAAAAAGCCACGAGGGCTAAGAGAAACCATAGAAGAGAGAGGCTTATGGGGTTTCCCAATCTTAGTTGCATGACCAAACTTTGTCATCTTTAGGTCGCCAAACTTTCCATATTGAATTGCACAAAAAGTTTCTTTCATAAGAAAGCAAGCATCAAAGACTATGAAATCCATTGTTTAATCCTCATGAGTTTGTCTAACATGCATTTTTCTATCATCTCTTTTTCTGAGCCATAAATTTGCAGAGGAATTGCTAATTGTATGGGGTTGAAATTTCAATTTCCKATTAATATAACTAACTCATAACCTCACTCCACTCTCTGCATTTCATGGATGAGAAGAGCATTGGAATTTGATACAAAGGTCAGACTCATCCTGTGCTGCCCTCTGGGCTTTATTCAATCCAGGTTATTCTTGAAAGTACCACTGCTTGCTACGTTTCAATCACGTGTCACGTGTCATGCCACATAAGAATTTTCCGACCACTGCTTAGAATAGGATTAATACGAGACAAGTAGATCCACAAGAGAATACGTTATGACGTGAAGAATTACATTATYCAGACTACTTCCAATTTCCAATTTCCAATTCTCTTGCTTGTCACGTTATAGTTATCGAATACGAGAGCTTTGATTAACAAAATTTAACTTATTTCACTCGACTCAAATTTTATTAGTGAATTTAATATAATATTGAATTAATTGAATTTATATATTTCCATTTACGTTTGTAGTTGAGTAACGTTAAGAAAATTTTATGCTTATTATAAATGCATCTCAATTAAAACGTATGATAATMAATGCTGAAGATTTCAAGGCGAGACTATTCTTAGTATTAGGAGAGGAACGTTGCTCTTGGGGTTGTAAAGTTGATATTGCTATTATAATTTTATTTTCTTGAGGAAAAGAAAAAACTCGAGACAATCGAGTTCCAAGTTTGAATCCAATCTCGAGTAGCGACTGGGACTGAGAGAAACCTAGAAATAATGGAAAGAGAGACCCAAAGAAACCTTTGGAGGCTTTAGGCTCTAGCAAGAGAGGCACCCAACMTGATGGACCTAGAGACCAGGACAATGGAAGGACAAGCATGGGTGACTCCTCTAGGATTTTTATTCTTCTTTATTTTGACCAAGACAAAAGTTGATAAGACATGCCTCTGGGATTACACACACTCTCTTCTCTCTCTGGACCTTGAAAAAAATGCCAAAGAAAAAATAAACGAATGAAGGAAAGTCTCCTTTCCAATGTTCAACCAAAGCATCGGTAATCGTAGGTTTTTTCTGGTCGTTGAAGTACTTGAGTTTTGCATTAACGAGTTTGGTAATAACAACTTTCATTGTTAAACATACATATATGTGACCCACTTACTCACCAGCCATAGTAGTAGCATATAAACAGAGGTAACCATAGCTAACTGTAGTTCCCAATGCACTGTAGTAATTTGTATTCCTCCCATGTCTTGGAAACTCCCAAGTAATTTGTTCCTCAAACTCTTACAGTAGATAACGACCACAATGCAATGATGTCCTCATCCAAYCAAAGCATCTCAGTTCTGATGCTTTTCTTGAAAACAAAGTGGCAGGGAAAACCCTAGCTACTTGATCGAGCCCCTTCCATATCTGCAATACGGGTTCGGTTTAGACAAAATGGAGGGGAGGMAAAGAGTTAACATCATAAGAGCAACTGAACCACGCGTCGTATTGTATATGCACTTCATTGAAGAAGAGGTCGGTATATAGCTAGACATGCTCTCATAGAGGCAGGGGGKCGAAGTCAAAATATGAGGGATGGAGAACGAAGAAAGGATCTATGAGAAATAGGGTGGCTTGGCTTCCAGCAGCAGCAGCAGCTGTGGCATAGTTATGGCATGCGTATTCTTATCATTTTTAGTGACTGATCGAGGGTCACCAATCAACCAAAATTCATCGACAACAGCTGTTCCCGATAAAGATTAAGAGATCGCACTACAAACCAAACATGTACTAACTTCGTTTGCCCCAACTAGCTCAGCTGCACATTCTTCTAGACATCAATCCAAACCAGACATTTATTTGATCTATTTCTCATGATGTCATTAATAGATAATATGCACATTCTAGTAATTAATCTGAATAGGGTTTCAGTCGCGCCCTGGAGTTTCATTTTTTTTTGGGGAAAAAACTTATGCACTATGAAATCACTGAGTAAGAGTTTCATAGAATAATATGCAAGATCTCGTACGGATTGAGCAGTTCATTTTAAGAAGCATCTCGAACTAGTAGATTGTTTATTTTAACTTTTCGTTTTTAATGCAAATCTTCAAATTTGAAGTTAAATATGGAGCGTTATATGCTCAAGGAGGCATATTTTGTTAGTTGGATTTGCCTCCTAATTGGAATACAATATCATTGAATATAATTGTGGGAATATGTAATCATAGTAACTTTGGATTATTATGAATTTGACGATGAAACATTTCGTCCCAAGTTAAATTATTTATTTTGAAGAGATTGGATGTTTCATGTGGAGTACTTYCCTTTCTTTTAAAATTCATGTGCTTCACTTGGTGAAACATCAAAATGAAACCCTTTGTTGTGGCTTCATTAGATGGTACTATGTACCATGGTATCATATTTCTGTTTTCTTGCAAAAGCTCTAGCTGGCTGATAATTAGTACTATCAGTATGTGACCTTGATGTGATAAACACCCTGAAAAAGAAGGCAATCTTGATATGATACCTGTATTCGAGCTGCTCCTTCAACCCATTTGCTTTTATATATATAATTTTTTGAAACTTCCCTTGGACCCATTTTTGAAGCTGAGATTTAGGTAAATGGAGAATTYTAGTCAAAACCCTTTATTAGTTTTTTATTTTCGAATTGTATGAAGATGATTGGGAGTAATGAGAAAGAAGATTGTTAGCATTTAATGAAGATAATGCYAAATAAAAATAAGTCAATTATTATCTCAGACTCATCAACCATCCATCCTCCTAAATCTTATCGCTTCGTACTCTTGAATTAATTTTTTTATTTTTTTCCAAACTTATCTTATTTTAAAGTTCAAAGAGATAAAATTGAAATTTTGATTGATTTTTAATATTAGTAATGTTAAATTAAACCAAAAAACATCAATCATCTTAATCAAGACCTATTATAATTCCAATTAACAAATTCAAATAAATATAGTGAAAAATATGAGTTTAGCCGGGTGCATGGGTTTTGAAATATGTAGTGGAAATGGGATGAGAAATGTAAATGCAGGACAATCACTATATACCTAACCACATAATTGCCTGCTCCATTTCTTTGTTTTACAACATAAACAGCCCTATAAATTTGGTGGTTTTTACCTGAAATTTGAAGATTCATCTTTTACACTTTACTTTAATAGCTCGTACAAACCTACTAATTAGTACACCATTAAGTCAACTTAACCTACTAATTAGTACACCATTAAGTCAACTTAACCTACTAATTAGTACACCATTAAAGTCAGCTTAACTGCCTTATATATATATATATTACAATTGATTTTCGAATCGGAAAGGTCTATACAAAATCTAATACAATAATTAGATAGTTTATCAATTGTGTAACATTAATAGCACTCACAACTTATGAAATATGAGCCAATCAGAATTCCGAGTTTTGTGAAATTAGAATTGGATTATGAATACTAATTTAAAAGAGAATAATATAAAATTACATCAGAGAGCTGGACAAATGAGGGTGGGGACTGGGGACTTGGAATTTAAAGGGAATTGGGGGGGTACAAAAGGTGACGCCAGAAGTGGGTAAGACTCCAGRAAAAGGTTGGACGGGCCCCAGACAAGTCCTGTCGGCCAAGAGGAAACGAGCCCCTCGCCCCTCTTGGATTCATTCTATCTCAATCTCAAACCGACCCGGCCATTCTTGTGTGTTTCACTCGCAGACACCACCATTTCTGCCCATACAAAATTATATTCAGACGCGTACGAAGGCACGATCTTTTTTTTTAAATAATTAAAAAGTTTAAATTTTTATCTTCTAATAAATCTTTTATTATGATCTTTATGTGCTATCGAAATAACTAATTAAATTAAAAGAGAAGGTATAGGCACTGATTAGTGTACTATAAATTTATTGATATTTTTAAAATTTATTAAAATACGAATCAATTTATTTGAAAAATTTTATCGTGCAATAATAAGTAATTAAATGATTAATATATTGTGGCCCGGCCCGGCCCGAAAGGCAGGAATTATAGATTATTTGAAAATAGTAGGAAAACGTTGGGCGAGAAGGACAGCTGCAAGAATACATATTTTAAGGAAGGCGTGTAGAGAGGAGAGGAACAGAGGTGCATGGAATTGTGTGTGTGAATTAATGTCGTTGAGCGTCGTCTCTATCTTTTGTGTCTTTGGGGACCATTACCCGGTCCTGGTGGGCCACACGTGGCAACCTACATCCACCACCTCTCCTGAAACGTCTATATCACTACAACACGACCAGCCACCTCTCTCTCTCTCTCTCTAAAGATTGCTTAGCTCATAGCTTAAGATTTCGAGACGATATGATGATAGATATAATAATTAATGTACATGTGTACATACATCGCCCTSTACGTAACATTTGATTCTCTTCTTCAATGCATTACTACCCTATACTTGCTTCTTAAGGAAGTAATTGTTATTTCCTTCCCCTCATATCTAACAAATTAAAGATTAAATAATTTACTTCTTCAAAGATTTTGGAGAAGATTTATATCAAAGGAATGGGGGGTTTTGCTTTTGGTGTTTTGGATTTAAAAATTAAAAGGAAAAAAAACCTCTTTTAGTGGCCTCTTCGTGTTGTCATATCCAAAAGCATAATATTTAGCATTAGTAATGGTGACAGAGCCCAAAAGTCGCTTCGTCCTTCACGCGCGTCCCGTACTAGCTATCATAGATATCTTCCCTTCCCCACTTGCGATTTTGTCTTTCTCTCTCTTAAATCTTTTGGTACGCGCTGCTCTATTTATTGAATAAGAACGACCCCCCGACCCCNTTGCGATTTTGTCTTTCTCTCTCTTAAATCTTTTGGTACGCGCTGCTCTATTTATTGAATAAGAACGACCCCCCGACCCCCAACCTCACGGACCGCACGTGACCAGCATCCCTCGTGCCATGTTTTCATTTACTTTTATCCTTTTGTCTTTTTTGTCCCTTTTATATCTCTTGTTTTGCATTTCCATCCCTGATTTTATACAATATTTCGAGGGAACCATCCTCGACTTCACAATATCTTACCAACAGGCAAAGAGGTCCTCCTCGACTTCATTATCCACCCCCAACTTTTATAGTAAAGGTTTTTTTGAGAAAGAATACATTGAAAATTTCTATACATTTTAGCATAATAATTTCATGATACCTGTAAAATAACTAAATTATATTCAAGACGTTCGATTTAATTTTATCATATAAATGATTTGACTTTTAATTTTTTTATTTGTTAAGCATAAGTAAATTCCATAAATGTAAGTATTATTATAAAGATTTTTATAATTTTCTGCATGTGCAATAATTAAATTAATGTAATAACAAATCTTTTAGAAATTATTTCGTGAATTAGTAGCGGTCCAGGTGTYRGGTCAAAGAGAGATCTTGATTCTTTTGAAAAWATATTATTATAGSCATAAATCTATATAAAATTAGAATTATAGGCCTATAGCATAAGTATAACATGCTATATCRTAGTATCATATMTCAARAGAACCAGCTAAGTTAGAGCMCTTTTATGCAAWAGTGATTTGGATATTTGATTCTTTTCCCGAAAATGTCCTCTAGATTGGGAAATCATCACGTTACGACTCTCATTCTTTGACCAGCCATTCCTAATGCATCACACCGTCACCATTAGATTTTTTAATTTAATTAATAAAAGCAAGAACCTTAATAGATTGCTTTAAAGTTATTTCTCATTTTTTTAAAAAAATTAAACCAAATAAAAGAAACCATACAAAAAGGAAAAAGAAAATCAAAGTAACGATTGATTTGTGATAYTCAGTAAATGAATCGTCGAATCTCAATGTTCGATGTCAATTCGTGATATAATGTTYAAATAATTTCGTTTTAAACTTTCTTRCTTTTAATAAGAGTGAGATTTTATATATCAAGTTCGAATTAATTTRGTCGYATAAAATATTATAATAAATAACTTAAAGCAATATCGTTCGTACCTAATACGAGTAATATTAATACAAAATAATGATTTAATCGAGTATTTTTATTTTCAAAATTTACAGGGCATARAMTCTTATTGACAAAAGAAAATCAATGCCTGAATCTCCATGGTGTGAACAAGAAGTTAATGGGTCGATCAGTGAGAAGCCGACAACAACCAAATTGMAGGATGAACTCATTGAACTAGTTGGCACGAAGATGACTAAAACGGGTCAAGTTGTACAAGACTCGKTTTTCGGGTTATTTAAAGTTAAATTTTCAATTTATTAAGGTATTCTTTTAATTGTCTTTATTGATTTTATTTTTTATTTAAAACTACAAATATTAGACGCTTTAGTAGAAATTAACAAAGGTTGTTTTTGGGTTGCGAGTACGACGAAGGAAGCGTAGAATATATGTGATYTCGTCACGTGGCTGTGCATGCAGCCCACCACTCCTTTGGCCTCTTAGATTGAAGATGAGAGAGAAAGCTAAATTTATCAAATTATTTTTTTAAAGGATGATTAAATTAAATGAATGCGCTTATCATTTAATAGTACTTAATTAGATAAAATTCTTATCATGCTTAACGACTTAACTTTTTAAGGATAATACGGCTAAATGAAGAGATTAAACTACCATGTGTATGAATTTAAAATTTAAAGATTTGGATAATTTGCATTGAAGCAATTTATGATTATGTCACAAATTTTATTGTTATGATTTTACAATCGTGAATATCTATTTATCATTAAAAAGTTTATAGTACTTAGAACTAAGCATTACATTTTTTTTTTCACACTTAAAAGATGATACGAAGAAAAATGTAAAAATATCAATTGAAAGGAAAAAAAGAAGTTTAATTAAATATTTATTATTCATCTATCATCATAAAGTGAAAGGTATATAAAAATAAATCGATTCATCATATGTAATATCTATTCATCTTCACATTTCAATTAATCAGTTCATCGAGTAACGTTGCTTTTAATAGTTATGAGTTGTACGTTTTTTCAATGTAAAATATTATAATTTATTTAAAAGTATTATGAATATTAATTTTATTGAAATATGATATATATATTTTAAGCCAAATATTTTATTCTAGTAAATTAAATAAGGCTATTAATTGATAATTTTAATAAGGTAAAAAATAAAATTATTTAAAAAAGATTCTATGACCGTATGGATATAGATCAAGATTACTAATTCGCCGAGGGATAAATTAGTGAAATCATAACGAAAGAAAAAAAAAGAGTTTTGTATAAATCAAGATTGATAAGAAACAAGTTATCAAGTGGTCACCTCCTCCYAGTTATGATATGGTTTTTGGACCAAGTGTTTGTTCATATGCAAAATGTAATATTTATGAAAATAGCTGCTAAGTTAAAGTGGTACTTGTATTTAACTCATTGTTTGTGGTATTATGATGCCGAATTGTGAATAAGAACCGAAGCCTGCGGAGGCAATCAGGACTGAACCCCATTAATCTTATCCCTAAATATATAGGATCTCAAGAGATAAAAGAAACGCAAAATTATGCTTACAAAGGTGGAGTTTATATATTAACAGACACATGTATATATATATATATATGTATATGTATATGTATATAGCAGTAGAAAGTAGTTTGTCACAGGTTGTTTCTTTTCAAACCCTCTCTTTCTTTTTCTATCTCTCTCTCAGAGGTCTCTATCTGCTTGGCAATTATTTAGCTATGGCAAAATCAACTCCTAAACTAGCCATTGCAGTGAAAATACTAGTAATCTATCAATGTTTATAGGTCTGCTTGAGGCCTTGACTGTACATATAGAAGAGCTGCTGCTACACCACTTCTAGTATTAGTAATACATTCCGCTCTTTAAGATGGTCCTCTCTTCGAGACACAAAGAAACCAGTGTCTGTCCAAGCAATGAACCAATGATCCATTTTCCTTGTCTGGGGGGGCTTTATAACTAACTAGTTTTGCACTTTGTTCGCTCTTCTCTCTCTCTTTCTCTCTCTTTTAGTTTCTGTCTCTCCCTGTCTGTATGGATTTTGGGGTGGTGGGTTTGGACAATGGTGGGTTAGTGTGTTCAGAAACAAGTGCCTTTGCTGCTTCAGCACTTGCTTCAGATGCTGAGACCAAGCAAAAGTGGTACGGATCTGGTTTTCTCAAGCAGGAAAGATCTGGGACTACTACGGCTGAAGATGACTGGAGGGTCTTAAAAGTACCCAAGACTACTACTACTACTGATGATTTCTCGAACTCTAAATCAATGCTGAGAAGTCCTTTACCGAGATCGAATGCTGCTACTGTTACTACTAGTAACTTCCTCTCTGAAGGCCAGCAGATGCTCAGCTTCTCTTCTCCCAACTCCCYGACTGTCACATTGRCTTACTATCATCACCCCTCATCAATTGCTTYTACTAGAAATGCAGCAGGTACATAAAGTTTTTACTTTCTGTGTGTTGTAATGCATTTTGCATATATGGCACGGAAGTAGTTGTGCATGAAGCGAAGTTCTCGCTGTACTGCGTTACGGGTTTTGGTAATTTCCGGTAGTAGGCTTGTAATTTTAGGCAWWTTTAGTCTGGGTTATAGGATCATGCTCAGTACCAGTGGAATAGTTTTTCGTGCACGTTTGGGTCTTTTTAGTCTTTAGTTCCAAGTCTTCTRCACCAAGATGAGGAAAAAGAAGGATAATTGCTTTTGAGGGCTGGTGGTGTTGCTTGAAGCATGTCTTTTACTGTTTTCAGCAGATTGGATCGTGCTACTGTTGGTACACAGTTACTGAGTACAGAAGAAGTAAGATGTGCAAACTGGGATATAAGAGAGAAACGTGACWGCAAAAGATCCGTGTTTGTGTTGATTGGTTCTGAATGTTGTTTCTCTTCCTATCTTTCTTTCTCACAAACACAGATTTGTGTCTTCAAGGTTTTACGAAAGACCGGATATTCATGATTTTTGTAGCCCCCATAAATGTTGCAGACATAGCTTTTACTTTGAGTCTTCTGTCCTGCATCTTTCACGTGTCTTGTTTCTCCTTCATACCTGATAGAGAAGCATTTTATTGTTTTCTGCAACACAGTTTCGAACTTAATTGTCTTTCTGTTTCAGGATATGGCAGCGGAGGCTTGACTGCCGGAAGCATGCACGGGGTACTTTCAGGGGCTAGAGGACCATTCACTCCATCTCAGTGGATGGAGCTTGAGCATCAAGCCTTGATCTACAAATACATCAATGCCAATGTGCCCATACCTTCTTATCTTCTCACCCCCATTAGGAAGGCACTTGATTCTGCTGGCTTCTCAAGCTTTACTGGCCTGAGACCCAATTCTTGTAAGTTTGCCCTTTCTCATTTTGCACTTAACTTAAAAGAACACATTTTCCTGTTAAAAAAGAATTAAATTTAAATTCGAAACTCGGAAGCATAATTTCAATATCTCCACGTTGCCGTTTCCGTCTCCTTCTTTATCCTTTATGCAAGGACGCGTATGTATCTGATGGTGAGTTCGTAGTTAGCTGCATTTGTTTGCGACTGTGACATCCTTGGACCTTCGTCAAGAAAAGTGGAATMGATACCAAGTCATGGAGTTTAATCATAATTGTGTTTACCGCAAGGCTCCTTTAGATTTATCATTTTCAATTATTTATACGAGTCCGTGCCTCATGTTTTATTTTGTTTAAATAGTGAGTTTGTGAACGGAAGCATTTTCTTACCGTAATTAGCCATAGAGATGTCCCTTTGCTCGGAAAATGGTCCCTGCGTTCTCGGTGTTGGGGAGAGGAAGGGCTCTGGTTTTAGTCTAGGTTTAACTGACTATTGGATTGTTATTGCAGTTGGATGGGGTGCTTTCCATCTGGGATTTTCCAACAGCACTGATCCTGAGCCAGGAAGGTGTCGTCGGACCGATGGCAAGAAATGGCGGTGTTCAAGAGATGCAATTGCCGATCACAAATATTGTGAGCGGCATATGAACAGGGGCCGCCATCGTTCAAGAAAGCCTGTGGAAGGCCAGTCCGGCCATTCCGTCTCAGGAACCACAAATAATACTGTTAAGCTGATGCCCGTGTCTTCGTCGACATCAGCGGCTGTGGTTCCTGCAGGTGGTGAATCCAAGAGTCTTGGCCTCTCATCCCATCCTCAGCTCAACAGCCTGCAGCCCAGTGCTACTACTCAACGTTCTGCACCTCATGGTGACAGGTAAATGGAGGACATCAAGGGGAATAGCTGTTCTACTTACTGAACCTTAGGCTTTTAGTCAAGTACTAGTCATCCTTGTGAAGACGTTTGTGTGTACTTGGATCTAGTGTATATAGGCTTTGAGACTTGTAATCAGATATTTAGTGAAATTTATCAGACTTTAACAGGAAAATGAGATGTGGCCTCATCTGAATCTTTTTCCTTTTTTGGCTTTCTCACTGTAATGAAAAAAATTTTCAAAGGAATTCTGACTAATAGAAGGCTTGTGTATCTCCCAACAGGAACTTTCTGGAGAAGGAAAATTCGGGTGAGAGATTCCAAGATACTACTGGCTTCCCCAGTATATCATCAGCTATAAGCATGAAAGAAAACGAGTATTCCATTCCCAAACAGCAAAATCCTTATCAAGAATCTTCTCGAGGGGAATTCGGACAGGTTTGCTCGGACTCTCTATTAAATCCTTTGAACAGAAGCTCTTCACTGGTAAACTGCAGTAACTATGGAACTTCAGAAGATATCAATGATCGTGAAAGCAAATCGCAGCATGGTCTTCGGCAGTTTATGGATGACTGGCCCAATAGTAGGGCTGAACGCTCATGGCCTGATATTGAAATGCACTCCGACAGGACTCAGCTCTCTATTTCTATACCCGTGGCTGCTTCAGACTTCATGTCTTCTACATCATCGCCAACCAATGAAAAAATTGCAGCCTCCCCACTCAGATTATCACGGGAACTTGAAGCTACACAAATGGGACTGGCAATTGGTACCATCGCCAATGAAAGAAACCATCGGCAAGCAAATTGGATTCCAATTTCATGGGACTCCTCCATTGGTGGACCTCTTGGGGAGGTTTTGCATAGCACTAATACCAGCACAGGCGATGGCAAGAATCCCTCATCTCTTAACCTTATGAGCGAAGGTTGGGACGGAAGCCCCCGAATAGCATCGTCTCCCACAGGCGTTTTACAAAAGGCTGCACTCGTGTCCCTCTCTAACAGCAGTGCAGGGAGTAGTCCAAGAGCAGATAACAGCAAGATACATGAAGGTCCCAGCCTTTGCAGTGGCGTCCTTGGATCAAATCTAACGAATCCTGCATTGCCTGCACTGTAAAACTGCAGGTGTTACTAGTATTGCTAGTAGTTAGGTTCTCTTACGTTCTGCTTCTGCTGACAAACTAGGGCCATTAGCTTTCCTGTTGAAATTTGTTAATTTGTTTTCTTTTCTTGTGTAATCTTTTCATCTTTGGGCTATAGATATCGGTAAGATTTCTCGGTGTAGAAGTGTACTAATGGCACCTGACTAAAATGCATAAAGACTCGACTAGCATGTTCCCAGTGTCATTCTGTGTCTCCGTTGGGATTGGCACAAGAAGTTTCTGCTTCCCCCTTCATGTGCTTATGTTTGGTGAGTGGTTTAATCAGACCATTTTGTTACAGGATGGGAGGAAGCATGTTGGTTGTTGGGTGGCTATAATTAGACGATAATGCATTGAGGTGGGCTGCTGCCATAACCAAAAAGATAAACTCAGTTTCGTTCCATACCACACAAATTAAAACCCAGTATTTCCTRAACTTCTTCAAAAYTCTGATGGTATGTGAAGTTATTATAAGAACTGAAATTAAAGAATGAAACTTGCTCTTTGTACCACAGCTTCTATCACTTTCTCAAGTGGACCGTTTGATTCATTCCAGCTAGCCTGCTTAATTATTCAGCTTCGTCTGCATTTCTCTTCGCTTTTGGTGGTCCAGCAGATAGAGTGAAGGGTGAAATTGCCGAGGCATCCAAGGAGAAGACGGTCTCGCACTCTGAGAGCTCGTGTGAAAGATGTATCAATAATTTGGATCATATTCGGCTACGCCTTTTGTCTTTACGAAATGCAAATGCAGGTGCTCTCAGTAAGTCATAAACCTTCTACCAACAGCGGTACATGGCCTTAACTGCGATAACTGCTTCAGAGGTGCAAATTAATTAGGCGTGACAGACAATTATAGAACGGTGATAAATTTCAAGATAGCGATCCCTCGGCTTCTTGCTGCAAATGGTAAAAGGCCAGCGGACGGGCACATTCATGGAAGGACGATTATCTTGGTACTTCTGAAAACGATTGGCAGCAAGAAGCATCGTTTGCTTAAATGCAGAGCTATGGGTATGCTGTTGTAGGATTTCAAAGAACAGAGCCGAAAGATTTCCATGATTTGCTCGTACAGGTTGTCTTCTCATAAGAGATAAGATGCTGATTCTGCGAACTCTGGATAGCAAAAGATGATGATTACTCTTAAAAAAATTCTCAATTGGTTTTAGTGTACGGAGATGAGAAGAAGGAATATTTCCAGGGCAAGACCATGTCAAGTTGTCATCAAGCACTGCGAAATGTGGCAGGTCCTCTCTCATAGCCTCGGAATTAGTTAGGATTAGAGAAGACATTGTTGCATTCATTTTTATCAGAGGGTAAAACCACAATAAAAGCTGATGCTGTTTCGATAAGGCCATCCATCCCTCTCCACCCTGTTTTGCTGAAATGAGCTTGTCCGATTTTTATTTCGAAAGTGGATCATATCACTTTAGGTATAGAACGATCTAAAAAGAGAAGGGGTGATGCTTTCTTCATTGTTCTCATCAATTGGTCACTCGAAAAGCATCATCAGTCTCGTTCAATGCAATCATAGATAAGATAATYTCTGCTCCTCCTAAWGTATTCAGGAGAGGTAAGTAAAGAGGTTTCATTTTCCTTCTAGGTCTGTATATAATTTTATTCAAGCTTACCTGAAATTAATTTGGTGTTCTATGGTCCATTAATCAATAAGGTAAAACACGGTAATGCAAATGGTTTAACCGTCAAACTTCAATAAAGCATAGTTGTTCATCTGTCAGAAATAGCCAGATGTTTGAAAGGTTCAAATTGTATTCTGCCATCAAGAGCAGATCACTGGTTTTTACCATAAAAGACGTTATACGGAATCAAATATTAAACAAGACAGCCGATGAACCAAGATGACAGATTTACGAATGAGAAGAGCAAGATATTTTAGTGAACTTAATAAAAGAGATGGATTAGCTACAATAACATATTTATGAAAGATCTATGATCAGATTATCAAGATAAGCGAGAGTGAGAAAGAGTAAGTAATGAAGATTACAGGTATATGCACAAGTAGACAATATCAAATCATGAAAAAGGCATTTTAAACAGATGGGTCAAAATCGCAGCAACAGCCAGATGAACAAGTGACAAGTCAAAAAGGACTTCGAAAGGATATGGAGGTGTGCGTAACCCAAATTTCTGGAATTATTCTTGTCAAATAGGGCTTTAAACACCTCCAAATTCAATTTTAGGAGCAGCCAAGCACACAGCAAATGGAGTGCTATTGCCACGTGGATAAATAGAAAGGGCTAACTCCTTCAAATACTGAAATGTCACAGGTTTACTTAAAGCAAGCATTATACTGAAGGTAGCAAAAGTATCTGAGCCACGAGAATAGAAGCCATACAATTTTCTACATATAACTAGTAAAGAAGGTTACATAACTCCAACCAGAGATATTAAACAAAGCAACTCTGGCTCAAATGAGAGACAACAATTTCAGTTACATAATGAGCAATTTAAGATTGTTTTTCCACTTGAAACTATAATGGCCTACAACAGCTAGTCCCAGCAAAAACCTAGTTCAAGAACCAACAAACAAACATTTTAAAACAAATARAGCTACTTTTCATTGTAAGCATAAAATGAAATCTGAATACAAACAAGCAACAGGAAAAACAAATATCTTTAGTAGCTTTTCAATGTTAATGGGCAGATGAAAGAATCATTCTAAATCCCCTGCTCAGGTGACACCTTTCAGCGAGTTTTGATTCTAATAGGCCAAAGATTTTTTTTTTTTTTTTTAAAACAAGATACGTAGTTGAAACCGAAGTCCAAGATGCCTCTAGTCAAATTGTCATAGTCAACAATCTAGAAATTTGACCTATTAATACTAAACTCGTGGAGCATCCACCTGTTCATCATTCTTGCGATGAATACATAAATCAATCTCATTCCCAGGAAGGCCAGAACATTGTCGTGCTCAATAGCCTCATTGGTAATGCCAGAAAATCATGACCATTAAGCTAGCAAATTAATATTTATACTAGTACCCTGCTACGAACAGATCCAGGAATACCGCGCATACCCAAACACCGTCAAAACAAAGAGATACGACGGGCGCTCATATTCTATGGGTGTAAAAAGGGTCTGTCATGCCATGGCATTAGCATTCAGAACGAGGAATTTTGCTATAATCATCGCAGCCCACCATTTTCATGGCCAAAACAAGTAGAAAATAAGATCCAGATGTGCACAGAGGAAAGGAAAAAAGCATGCAGTAAGCAGCACGAGGTGGAGATTCAGCACCAAAACAAAACAAAAAAACCAAAAAAAAAAAAAAAGAAAACCGGAAACAATTACAGTAGTGTAAATCAATTGGGTTGCTAGTTACGTCAGGCAAATCAACCGGACCAAATACTTGAAATTGCGTGGTGGAGAGTGTAATTGTGATCGAAAATACAGATCGCCGAGGGCTCTGAGAAGGGATAGAAAGATTCCTGCACTGGCGGCCCTGTCAAGGACCTTTATAGAGCCTTGCTTTGAGACCCTAACCCTAATCAATTTAGCCACGATTTAATCTTTTTATTTTGCTTTTTCCCCCACCTTGCGTTGGATTACTGCTTCTTGTTGTACGATACAACGGGGTACATAGTTCAATTTGATTGGATTTGAAGCATATTCTAGATTAAATAAAAAAATTCGACTTGAAATTTTTGAAATCAAAATTAAATCATTTATAATTTTAAATTACTAATTTGATTTTACATGAATTTGATCCTTTGAAAATGGATCAAAATCATTAGGAGCAAGTCAAATTGACAATTTTCAAGGCGTGATTCTTAGGGTTCTTTCTCATCACGGGACCTCTATGTCCAAATATAAAAATAAAGCAATAGAGATAAGATATTGATTATTATTCAATTGGATAAAGTTTCCAAATGTAAATTTAGCGAGAACTATCATGGGACCTTTCCATGGCAATGCATAAACATAACATTAGAAAGCTTTGTTTATATAATAAATAATAATATAAATCATCTAACATACTATTTAAAATATTATTTGCTTGAAAAATAATAAATTACATATATTAATTTTAATACATTTTATATACTCTTACATTTTAATGGGTGTATAAACTCATATAACTTACTAAAATCAATCTTATTGATTCAATTTGAGTTTTCGTTGTACAACCTTAACGACACGTATGCGTTCGAGGCTTTATAAGGCTTCCATTGATAATTTAGGGTAAAGTAATTATATTAATTTCGTAAAAAGGGGTATTCATGTGGATATGGAAATGATTTTGCACATTTTTAAATTTAAAAAATTATAAAAAATTGAAATCATTCAAAATCTCATGTCACACTCTATAGGGTTTGCATGGATGGGGTAAAGTTTGATTAAGTTCAAAATATAGTAAAAATGATAGTATAAGACGCACAAATCATCTAATAGATGCTGTAGATGATAAATAAGTATCAAATAAAATTAAATAAATTACTATAATAATAGTTAATTGTAAATACATTTAAAAATTATACCCAATTGATCCTAAGTTTCTTTTCACAAGA
>MEJB01000017.1:5287756-5345618 GCA_001752375.1 Rhazya stricta
TATATAAATATAGTTTTGTTTTATTTTAAAAAACAAAAATTAATATGATATTGAAAAAAAAAAGAATAATATCGAGGGAGTAGTGTGTAATTTAAATAATTAATGCCGTTTAATTGCTTCCTTCCAAAATGACAAAGAAAGAAAAGATATATATACATAACAAAGAGTCTATTTCTGCCGACTTTGAATTTTTTTTATTATTAATAATATCGTATTTTATTTTTGCACGTAATCCACAATTAAATTGTTAATGATGTGGACTCGAACGGGGCGGCACACCAAATCATGAATTATCCGCAAAATAACAAATTAGTACCATGGATATCATTTTCGATTTTAATTTTCAAATGTGTCATGGCTTCGAAAATAAATGGACGGCCCAGCAATTAACTTATTATTATTGATAAATAATATTTTATACTTATTATGAGATGAGCCGCATGATTGGTGAAGATATATACAATTATCCAAGTACATTAATTGAGTCTTGCTCCCGTCAAGAGATGAATTCTATGTCTATTATGTATGTATTTTAAGTTTTATTATGTGACCTTTTAAAATGTGATTAAATATTATAATTTCCATCGAACGTGGCTTCAATTATAATTAAAAAAAGAAAAATCGTATTTGCTTTCCAAAAATATTTTAGAAATTGATATTTAAATGATATCAATATAAAAAAAAAAGGTATATTTTCAAAAGTATTTCGAACTTAGGTTTGTTTTGAAAATTTTACTTTTGGATATATTTATTTTAAAAAACATAATTAAACAAAAGTTATTTTAAAAAATATATATATATCCCCAACTTGCTTTCCCGACCATTGTCTATAATAACTAAATCAAAAGCGAAAAGACGAGGGTTTAAAATAGTATTTACTTTTTAAAAAGAAATTGAAAACAACTAAACTGAGCAATTAAAGATGAGGCATAAAAAGACTTTCTAAAAGAGTCGATATGAACAAACTATATTAATTAATGCAAGACTTAAGAATTAGGATGAGAATAACAACCTCCTCAACGGCCTCCACCCCAAAATAAGAAAGCCCTGAAGTTTCACGTGAAGGGTGGGTATGGGAGGGAATCATATAAACTACTAGTTTGGCGAACTCATCAGCTTCAACTAGCTGCCCTTTCCGTTTCTTCTTTCCTGGGATTCAAGGAGAAAAGTTACTTTGAAATTTCTTATATTTCAGATTATGCAATAATTTAGTATCCTTCCCGTTCGGAATTTTGTAAGTCAAATCACAATCAAACAAACTCTGACCTAAATCCAACTCCAAATATCTTCTGTCTTTTTTTCAGATTCAAACTGAGACGGTTAATCAGAGGTTGTTTCTGGTAGTCCAGCCCAGCAAAAATGGGACACCATTACTATAGCTATCAGCAAGAACTCAGTCAACCATTGCAGGTTTGTCATGATGTCCGCAACTTCTATGCCTACCTGATTAATGGTAGCCAATGCATATGACATAATGTATATAGCTATTAACCAACACGTCTCTTGTCTTTTTTCATCAGCTTCTATCTTTATTGAATTAGTTATATTATGCGGTTCCAAAGCTACATCCGGCTACCTCTTCCTTCACGCTTCCTTTGCATGACATAATCTTCAAGATTTTCCGTTAGAAAGCATATAATACATGATCACGAGTAAGAACATCCCCTAATTCATAGAAATTTGCAATTTTGATTCAACCAAAAAGTGCTGCTGGGGAAGAAGAGGAAGATGAACACCAACAGGGTTCACTCGCACAGAACTGTGCCGGCTTTTTCATGGGAGGAAAAGCCTGGGGTCAGCAAGGTGTTGACGAAGACGAAGAAGACTGAGGAATATTACCCTACTGATGATCATGATGGAGCTCAAAAGTTTCAAGTAAAGCTACCGCCTCCGCCTGGCCCACCGGAGAAGTACCGTGCTTCCTTTCATGACTTCCAAATTCCGCCGCCACCGTGCGCTTTTCAACCGCCATTGAGGAGTTCTTCGAGGAGAAAAAAGGATGACCCGTTTCTGATAGCTTATAAAGAGTGCACCAAGAGCTCCGGAAAAGATCACGGTCGATTTGGATTCAAGAAGAATATTTCTGATCTCTCTTGTAAGCATTCTTGCAGTGTGGTAGATGATAGCATAATCAGGACATCTCAACTTCCTATTTCAAGATCAAAGAGGGAGAACCATGGAGACTGAAAATCAATTTTGACTACTCTCCAATCTTCGCCTGAAATTTTGCTGGGCAATCCCTTTTCTCTTTTTGCATGAATATTCTATCAGCAAGTGAGTCTAGGGTTAGTGACAAAATAATACAGAAATTTTGTATTATTGTTTTATCAAAATTTTGGCTTTGAATCATATCCACCACTTCTTAAAGATTGAATCCTGTAGATTCGAACTAAGGGGGATTCAGAAGCTCTCAAGATACTCGCCATTGCCTGGTCCTCTAATCTTTAGATACCTCTAGATTTTTGTTTTTATTTTATTCTTTTTTTGGGAAGTCGTACCTTCAGAATTCGATCATTAAAATTTCTACAGAAATTTTCTAATCTTAAAAACAAAAAATAAAGTTTGGCCATATCACTCATAATTACAACAAAGTTGCAAATACCATCTATTAATCTATATTACACTCATATCTTAAAATTAATCATCTCTTTATAATGCTAATCTAATCGAATTTGACGAAAAGACTATTACGCGTCACTTATTTTAAATTACTTTCTTTTGTGACTCTTGATTATAATTAAATTATTTAATGTGAAAAACTAAAATTAGACGCTTATAAACTTGAGAACAACCCTTATGATGGTATGAGTTCAACAAGATCACTTGTGTAAATTTTATTTCTTTTTCCTTTCAAAAGGAGAACAAAATTTTTCTTTTTTAAAATTAAAGGCAAAATACTTTTCTTACAAGCTAATTGCAATCATAAATTTATATCAAGAGGGCCTAGATAAGATACAATATTCTATTACATCATTTAGTACCCTCATTACTACATGAAAAATAACATGAATTACTACATGATATGCATTTATGTATTATTGAAAGAATTAATAGAGTTAAAAAAATGAGAGATTTTGAAAGAGTATGATACCCTATGATTTTGTAAGCAAAGCTCTTTGATTAAAAGGGAAACCATGTAAAAATTGCCACTCTTTTTAAAAATTTGTTTTATCATTTAATTATTTTTAGCATTTAATTATGACCTGCCATCCCTCAATGAGTCTTTTTCAACAAAATATTTCACCGAATAGCACGTGACATGCAAAATTATCAAATCGGTTCAATTTTTTTCGTGAATCCAATTTATTCAAAGCAATAACTCCTTTTTTATTTGATCCAATTACATCCAAGTTACATATTCTATGATTCAAATACATTTAAATAGTCATAATTTGATAATATTACCCTTGGTATGATTCAAATATATTTAAATAATCATAATTTGATAATTTTGCCCTATAATTAAATATCGCGTGGTATTTGTATGATTTCTTCGACCGAAAACAGTCACCTTGAGCGTTAACGAAGCATAAATAAATATTAAAAAATAATTGAATGGTATAATAATTCGAAAATTAAAAGCTTAACAGCATTTTGAAAGGAACCTCAATTGTTGCCTAGCAATTTACAACATTTCCCCTTAATTATATAATACATAAGAAAATGTTGTGATCAGCACACCATATTACATAAACAAAACATTTTATTATGACATTGTATAGAACAACGAATTTTTATTTTTTATGATAACCTTTTTAAATATTAAATTCATTTAGGCTCTGTTTGATTCAAGGATTTCAGTGAGAAAAAGGAAAATGAGGAAAAGAAAAAGGAAATTCTAAGGAAATTTAAAATCCACATATTGTTTTGRTAGTTAGAGAAAATATTAAGGAAAAAGAAGTAATTTTTCTTATTTGGTTTGAGAATTTTGAAGTGAAAATATCAAAGAAAACTAGAAAAAATAATAAGAACAGAAGTATACCTAATATTTTATTCTATTATTTGTAAAAATAAAAAATAAACTCATATTAAACTTTTACGAAATAACATCAAGTTACATTTTTATTAATAGGTTTCTTCCACTAATTTATAAAAGTTACTAGCTCAAAATGACTTGAGTTTGGTCTTATCCTTAGCCTCCGCCCTTACGAGTTCAATGGGAATAAGAAATTTACTAACGTAGAAAGTTGATATAAAAATATTAAAATGTAATAAAAAATTTAAATATATATGTTTCTAATTCTTAGCCTCTTTAAAAAAAATAGATCAATTTACCATTTCTTTTATAGAAATTAGTTCTATGTGTTTTAAGTTGAATAAAGGGAAATAAATAATATTTCTAAAAAATGATAAAGAATAAAAAATAAAACCAGTCGATTTGGATAGGGTTACACAAATCACCAACTACTCTGATCCGAGATTAGGCCATGCCTGAGTTTAGCGTGTATGAGTCCCGAGTTTGTGTTAGTTTCTTCATTTTCTAATCAAAACATTAAGTTAAAAACATACATTTTTAAGAAAAAAATCATCTTTTCAATTTGAGAATCTTCAAAGAAAAACTACAAATTGATTTTTAATCGAAGAAAAATGAATTGTTTGCTATAGAGGATGTAGAAGAGAGAAGGGTAGAGAAGAAAGAGAAAGTGATTGAAAGAACAATGAAATTTTTCTTTAAATAGGGGTATTATCGGTCAAATATTAAGTTCATAAAAAGTATGCTACATTTAGTAATTCTAAAATTTTAAGAAAATAAAAAGTAAAACCAATAAACTCATACCGAGTCATGCAAATCTCCCAATATGAATCGCAATTGGGCCACACTTGGGATTGACGCGGCCCAATCTTGAGTTCGTCGAAATTTTGTAAATTTTAAAATAAAAATTTAAGTTTAAAACTCTCATTTTCAATGAAAAGATCACATTTTTAGATAGATCATAACGATTACTTATGTTTAATCAGAGAATTTTTTAATAAAAACTACTAATCATTTTTTTAAATTGAAGAAAAACAAATTGTTTTTAGAGGGAATAACGAAAGATATAGAAAAAAGAGAAAGACCTTTAAAGCGCAATGAAATTTTCCTTTTACATGGGAATATTTTGGTCAAATTTTCCATTACTTAGGTAAAAATGCACTATGTTTAGCAAATCTAGAAATCTATTATAAGATTCACCTACTTTAAAATGTATAAATTACTTAATATTGTACAATGACAATTAAAATTTATATATTTCATAATTAAATTATTGAATAAAATTTATAAAATAAAATTTTAAAACGTGTTTTCTAGATATGCGGGGAGAGAGAAAGAATAAATTGAACAATTAAATGTTTTAAATTGAACAATTAAATGTATTTTTTTATTAAAAAAGAAAATGAACCAAATTTGTTTCTAAAAATAAAAAAAAGATTTTTCCTATCTTTAGGAAAATTACAACTTTGATTTGCTTTTCCTTTTTATTTTCCTTTTCCTCACCAAAGTGTGTGGAAAACCTTTTTCCTCATTTTATTGTAGTTTTCTTCACCTCTTTTCCTCTTTTCTTTTTTTTTTTCCTCACTATTTTCTTTGCTACTAAACATAAGAAAATACTTCTCCTTTTCCCTAGCAAAATCTTGAAACAAACAAGGCCTAAGAGTCATGATACTATTTCTTTTCTTTGGTTTTATAACACACAAAGGAGAAGGAGATGGGATACCACTGCCTGTAAGATTTATTGAACYAAAAATTAATCGTATACTACTCATAATTAATTGAATAAAAATTAAACAATGAAGGAATAATTCAAAAGAAAAGATAATCGATGTATTAATAATACGAATTAAAGATTAGATTAATGTTAATTAGTAAACCCGTCTCATCATATTCGGTCCGCAATTGTTCAGTCCACACGTAATATCCATAACTCGAGACTATACCTGGTCCAAAGTTCTTTTAGCCCACTCGTGATCCAGGAGTCGAGACTTTAGTAGGTCCAGAATTTATTTTAGCCCAGTTCCAGTCCACTTAGATAAGAAGATGCTTCCGGGTCCAGAACATTGCAGACTCACACTTGTGGCTACCCCGTCCCCTGGTGTGATCGACTCGGTTGCGACTCACTGTCCACCTTGTTCCACCTAGGGTTTGTATAGCTTTTGCAGGAATTTGTATTTTCTGCTCCATTCTCTCTATTATCTTCTCGTTTCAGCACAAGTTTCTGCTTTTCTGATTGGCTTAATCTCTCTTCAGGTGCCCTTCCCTCTATATCTATATGTTATGCATGTTCACCTTTTATTTTTATTTTTTTTAACTGTATAGTTTTTAGGGTTTAACTTGTAAGAGCACTAGATATTTGATTTTACTTGGGTCTTGTTTTCTGTGGTTGTGGAGTTAATTTCCACTCAACCCTGTGGGAAACATCGTTAACCTGAATTGGCATTCTATGTCCATGTAAATTTCAGCTATTCAATGTTTTCTGAATGTTGACGTTTGTTAAGTGCTTTCATATGAAAAAAAATATTGGTTAAAGGTGCAATTGAAGAAAAATAATGCATTTGGAGAAAATTGAATGCAGTGTAGAATTCTTCTCTGGTACCTCGATTCCCTTTTTCTCTCGTCTTCCTATAGTTTCCTATTTAATCTACTAGAATTTCTAATGTTTAGTGTTAGTTATCAAGTCTGTTGATCTTTTTGTTCTTGCAGCATTTCTGTAGGGATTGTTTATGTTGAGTCATGGCCAATAATCCCCAGTCATCTGGTCCGCAGGTATTTCTTTTGTATTCGACATTAAAGAGGTGTAGTCTGAGTTATGGCATTGAAAGTAGAGTTTTGTAAAACATGTGAATCTTTTGAAAATTGGGGAAGCAGTGGAGGGTACTTTTACATGGTCGTTTGTTCTAGTCATATTAGAAGATATTTGATGAGAGAGCATTTGCCATGTTTTTCTGAATTAGAACGCAACAGCTTAAGGTCATATTTGTATCTTAGTCATCAAATTGAAAGTTCGGAAATTAAACATGCGAAATCTATTCTTGAAACCCTGATTGCTTGAGAGAAGGAATGTATCTCTTGGTCTATATGGTTCATATTTCTCCTTCTAAGCAGAAAGCTTTATTTTCTTTCTTGGCTTTTTACACAAGACTAGTAGTAGCTATTAATATTTCTCATTTTGTTTTAGTATGAATCTCTCTATTTCTTTACTCATTCCACTACAGCCACTTAGGCCGCCTGCAGTGGGGTCCATGGCTCCTCAAAACTTTGGAGCTCCTTTTCCCATGCAGGTATTTTGCTAACTAGCTTTATTCCCGCATTTACATACTTGTTATCTGCATTGTTTTGGGTTTTCTATGTGATTAATGATTAATATCTCTCTTCCCTGTAGTTTCGACCTGCCATGCCAGGACAACAAGGTCAGCCATTTATATCCCCAGCATCAGCTGCGCAGCAATTCCGTCCGGTTGGTCAATCACAAAACTTTGGGATGCAACCTGGTCAAAGTCAACCACCACAGTATCCCCAATCAATGCAGCATTTTCCTCCACGTCCTATCCAGCCTGGTAATGCTGCACCTTCATCACAGCCAATACCTATGCCTTATGTTCAACCAAATATGCCTGTTGCTTCTGGCTCATCACAGCCTCAGCAAGCGGGTGCCTTAAATAATCACGTATCTGGTGTAGGTGGCCCGGGAATTACATTCCATTCGTCATATGCTGTAAGAATTGCACGCATTATTATTATTTTTTAATTCTTTCTCGTTCTATTGGTAGTTTCCTCCCATTGATATTGCTATTCTTTTAGTATGCACCATCTTCTTTTGGCCAGATGCAAAATGGCATGAATATTTCATCTCAATATCAACCTTCAACGCAAATGCATGCTCCTACTGCTCCAGTGGGTGCTCAACCTTGGTTGCATTCTGGAAGTCAAAGTGCTCCAGTTTTTTCACATTTGCAGCAGACTGCCCAGCAGGCCCCCGGATCAATCTTGGTAAGGATCTTACCTCTATCTTTTCAGTTGAACTGTCTTTTGGTTCGAAAAGGAGTTGTTCATTTCGAATCCGTTTGCCAGTGCACCTATATTTGGCTGCTGCCTGGTGTTGCCTATGTGAATTTCTTGCCTCTTTCACGGTTTGGGATCTTTTTATGATATGTGTGTTACTGTAGATTGTGGAATGAAAAACTTGAGTTTTTTGCCTTATCAATAAAACATGACCTGTCCTAGAGTAAATCAATGATAGGCATTAATCAGGTCAGGATCAAAGCAATCTAAGGCTCCATCTGGACTACATTTTGGGGCAAGAAATTTTTTACTCCCCGTTTCAAATGTTATTTGTTTTACACTTTCAACCAATAAATTTTTTCCCCTCGTTTAAAAGTCATTTGTTTTACACCTTCAATCAAGAAATCTTACCCTCAAACCAAAAAATTTTCCTCCAATCATCACTTTAAAAAAAAAAAAAAAAACTACATTAACATTTTCCTTTCATTTAGAAAATTAAACAGTAAAATTTTAACTGATTAACTATAGTAATCGTAATCGATTATTTGGATATAATTAGTCAATTATTTGAATAATCATAATCGCTGTGTGCGTGGGATAATCGATTGAATGATTAAAGAATAGTTGAATTTGTTCTTCATAAATATTTGGATAATCGATTATTCAAATGACATCAATCGATTATTCGTTATATTTGGACCGATATACATCTTCTCCCATTAGGATTTTGCATGATTAATTAAACAAAAACATGTTTTGTTTAAATTTGGATTATGTTGAACTGTGAATTTTTTTAGGATTCATTTTTTGTTTTCTAATCCAAGTGGTTTCTTAACTCAAGAATTTTCTTAAATTCAGAAACAAATTTGAAATTCAAATCTTTTAATTCCCTGCCTCCCCAACTTAAGAAATTTTTTTTCCTCCCATTGCCTCAAAGTCTAATCCAAATAGAGCCTAAGTTGCACAATTCATCCAAATGAGGCAAGATTTATGTGGTTCGCTAACTTGGGCAGTTCAATGATGAAGTCGGGGAAAATTCAGGAATCCATTTCAAGCAGAGCGCTGACTGAGCTGAGATCAATCTGCAAACTCTACTATCTCCATAAACAAGAGGAAAATGTTGATAAAAACTTCCGAGAAACTTATGAAAGAATGACAATAATAATGAGCAAGATCCCATGAAGAGCAGCAACTACTTCAATGAAAAGAATTGTGAGCCACACTTTTAATGGCTTATTCTTCATAACTACTCTAGATGACCAATAATGTGGGTTTTATATATGTGCACTTTCATTCATTTCTTCTCTCATTTGCTTCTAAAATAATCTTATTTTTGAATTTGTTTTATTTTAAGTTCTCTTTTGCACTACTTCACGTGTGTACATAGATGCAACACATACATATGCATGTATTTATAAACGTCATGGCGTATTCAAGATGCTCTGCATAATGAATGCTTTTATGATTTTTATTCTCAGTCTCTTTCCCAATCCTACTCCAATTCTCATTCTAGCTCTGTGAACTTGTGACTTAATTTCTTAATATTGGTTCAAGGTAAATCAGTTAAATTTTTACTTCTGTATATAGTGTTTCCAGCAAGATCTAGATAGATATGGCAGTATATTTAAAGAACAGTATATTTAAAGAAACTCCTAAATGGATCTCTATCATAATTTTTGTATAACTAATTATGTCTATTCGAAATTATACTTGTTTGCTTCTATTACTTAAGTCTGTGTCCTCTTCGAAATATCTTCTGCTAGCTCATAGTAGCTACTTTTCCCGCTTTTGAAGGCTGCAAATACTGTTCAACAGACTGCATCTGACTGGCAAGAGTATGAAGCTGCAGATGGAAGAAGGTGAGTTTTTTCGGTTTGCCTTTCTAAGAGCCGGACTCTGTAACTTCATGATGTTCATTATTGGAATATAACTTATTGCTGTGATGCCTATATATATGTATTTTGGATTTTGATCTTTGTTTTGTTTCATGTTCAGATATTATTACAATAAGGTGACAAAGCAATCTAGCTGGGAGAAGCCTCTAGAATTGATGACACCTATAGAGGTGAGTCATATCATTAAGTTGCTGCTTATTATGAAATTTGTCTTGTCTCCTTCCAAAAAGAAGCATGCACTGGGTTGCTGCGGAACTTGTGGGAACTTGTGGGAAATTTGTGGGAAATTGTGGGAAATTGTTCCCTTTCATGGATGTTCATAATTGAATCCCGCTTAAATTGTTCAAAGTCGTTTTATGCCTATTTCTTCTTTTCTTTGCATGTTCTTCCAATGGTTTGTAGATGTCATGGCAAGTCACGGGAATATAACGACTGCTCTTAATGCCACTGTGAAGGCCGTTTCCCTTTCTCAAGGCAGGCAACAAATTGCTTTTTACATTTTCTTATGTGTGTTTTTCCCCTATTTTGGGTGTATTGGATCCGTAAATGTTCTTGGTGTAATTAGTAGTAGTGTTTACTCGCTCAGAAACCTGTAGGAGGATGGAGGGCAATGTGCTTCTTAAGTCTTGTTTTGACCTTAGTCATTTGGTTTTTGTATTTTATGATTCCCCTATTTCCTTTTTCTGAGGTTTGTCCATTCTGGGTCGACTTTTGCTTGTTTCATGTTTTTTTCCATTTTCTAACGGCATATCTAAATTTCTCTCTCAGAAGTCGTCAAACTGTTACCTATTGAAAAATATTTCTGCTCATAGTTATCTTTTCAATTGTATTTTAACATGTTTACTGTTTTTTGTTGCTAGCAAGTTATATTTTGCCCATAGAGGTGTTCATCCTCTTTGTTGTATATCTCATGCATTCTTGTTTCATTAGTCAGCTTCTGTACAGCTAGAAGTCCTTGATGTTTGATCTGGTATTTACCACACAGTTTTGTTTGGTTTGATAGTACTATCTATTGTTCTTTATTCTTTTGTTGCTCTGATCTGATTCCTTGCGCTCGTCCTCTTCTAGTTATATGAAAGTACKGTGGATGGATTATTTGAAGTTTGGTTGGTGGAATTATTTCTCTTAAAATTTTGTTGCATACAGGAAGGTGGCCAGGAAAATCATTCCTTCTAAAGAGGGTAGCAACTAAGGCCTGCGTTTAGTTTCCTTTTACGATGGTCCTTTTTTTTTTTTTTTTCTTTTTTTGGGTGTACATTTTTGGGTCATGTATTTGCATGTATTTCTGGCGACCATGATTTCTCTCTTTCGATAGTTAATTTCCTGGTATCTCTTTGTCATCATAGAGTAGATTTACTTTTCTTGAATGAATATCCAAGTGTACAGGTTTGACCTGCCTTTTTTATCTCATCAAATATGTTTTAGATTTTATGTTCCTGCACTTGTCTAATTGTAATCATCAAATAATGCTTAGATTTCTTTTTAACTTTCTTGGAGGATATATTTCTTTTCACCTATTCTGGTCTTCTTTGATTTATTTATTCTCTTTTTTTTTTTTTTTTGGTTGTTGCCAGAGAGCCGATGCATCAACTGTCTGGAAAGAATTTACTACTCCAGAGGGTAGAAAGTGCGTTATAACAGTAGAATGTTGTTCATAGATATCTGTTTCTTGTAGATGTAGATTTTGGGATATGTTTATGGTTTTCTGTGTCTTATTATCAACAAATTGTTATTGTTACAGATATTACTACAATAAGGAAACAAAGCAATCCAAATGGACAATACCTGAGGAACTGAAGGTTTGTTACAAGATCTATCAGTCTTATATGATGTAATGGCTACCTTATTTATTGGTACTAATACATCAACAAATGCTACAGTTAGCCCGTGAACAAGCTGAAAAAGGAACTCCTCAGGAATCACATCCTGAGATGGGTATGCCGTCTAATGCGCCAGCTGCTCCAACAGGAACTTCTATTGATCAACCATCAGTTGTCAGGTCTGTTGGTGTCTCTTCTTCAGAGGCATCTTCAGTGGCTTCTAGCCCAATTCCTGTAACACCTGTTGCTGCTGTTGTCAATTCTCCAGCTATGGTGGCTTCTGGAACATCAGCTGTACCCGTAGTCCAGCCTCCTGTATCGAGTGTGTCTAGTTTGTCTTCTCTTGGCGAGACAATTACTCCTTCACCTTCTGTTGTTCCGGGAAGTGTGGGAGCCCCTTCTCTGGAAAATAATTCCTTGCTTGTGGTAACCTCTCTGGTTGAATCTTCCACACAGGATATTGAGGTACAGCTAGTTTTTTATTTTTGTATCTGAAATTGCTTTGTTTTACCACTTTTTGATGTGGTATCTTGGTGACGGGAGTGGTTGATCAATTGTCGTTGTTTCAAGTGCTTTGAAATTCCTATGGTACATGGACTGTCGGTGGTGTATCTAGGAGTCGGATTGAAAATCTCTAAACTTTAGGATTCAAGGATATTGCCAAAGAGTGGCTAAATTTGGACAAGGTGCAAGGGTTTCTCTTAGATGCTTATCGGTAAGATGTGTATTATTAACAAATCTTTAGGAGATTAAGCAAGATAATCATAAAGATAATCATTGGTCATTTTTCTAAAAAAGGCCTAAATTGTATTAAAAATATTTTTGCAGTTGTTTAAAATATATTACAAAAAAATCATTCACTAGAGTAGCACTCTGATTAGATTGTTTTCTAAGACAATTCATAACATTTTGGTAAAAATAACAAAATGCAAGGGGTAGGTTGTAAGTTAAGAATATCAGAAGTTCGAGTGCAGTTGGACACTAATTACCCCACTAGATGGCTGGGCCTTGCTTTACTTCGAACAGTCCAATGAAGCTTCCCGAGTTCCATCTTCATCATCTTATCAATTTTCAACTTGATTGGAAGTTTATTCTCTTATGTTGGCTGCACCTTTCTGTTGCCTTCTGCACCCTTGTGCACACACATTTATCTAGACACCCAGTCTCGGAAGATTGGCAATCAGACAGTAGATTTCGCTATTTATGTCATCAAACAAAGATATTCTTAGCTAAAAAAATTCTATCTCTCTTTTTACTGCCTTCCTGTCCTATTCTCAATCTTCTCATGTCTCTGGCTTGTTCAAAACTTCAGACGAAGAAGGGGGTGGCGTGGAAGTGATCCCGAACCCTAATCTGTGCTGCAGTGTCATTTTGATAGTGGTCGTTTAGGGTAAAGCAATCAGCCCACGAAAGACATCACATTTCGTTGGTTCTACTGTCTTGAAAACATTCCCATCTTGCCAAATGGGGGCCTCATACTTCATATGCTTACACTGTTGCTAGCATTTTTCTAAGTTATCAGATTAGCAAATGACAAGATTTCTATTAATTGTTTTTTACCTTATTGCTTAGGAGGCAAAGAAGGGTATGGCTGTTGCTGGAAAAGTTYATGTGACAACACCTGAAGAGAAACCAACAGAAAGTGAACCTTTTGCATATGCCACCAAACAGGTTTGAGTTTGATCCCATGTTTTTTGTTTTATGGTATTATATCTCTTGACATCTTCCTTGTTTGTTCAGGAGGCAAAGAATGCATTTAAAGCATTATTAGAGTCTGCAAATGTTGAGGGTGACTGGTCCTGGGAGCAGGTAATGCTAAACATGTGTTTTCCCCATCTTTTATTTTGATTTCACCAAGTTATTTCCCATGAACTTTGAATCTGTTATATCAGGCAATGCGAGTTATTATTAATGATAAAAGGTACGGTGCCCTGAAAACACTTGGTGAGAGGAAACAAGCATTCAATGAGGTAAATTCTTGATAACTAACATTTAAAGCCCTAATGAAGTTTATAAATACAATTGATTTGATTTGGCCGCCATAAACATTCACTTTAGCAATTTGGATTTAATTCCTTGTATTAGTTTATATCTCCCTTCTGATTATTTTGATCTTTGTTACATATCAATTGTAGTATTTGATGCAAAGGAAAAAGCTAGAGGCAGAGGAGAGGCGTTTGAAGCAGAGGAAAGCAAAAGAAGAATTTACCAAGATGTTGGAAGTAAGCTGCATAATGTTATTTGGGTTGCTTCCTCTGTATTGGTATCTTCAGTGAACAGTTCTTGTTAAGACTAAGAACGTCCCCAAATTATAACTTTTGTTATAAGAATTTTGCGTAGGCTCAGTGGCACATACTGTGTTTTACCCACTAATTATTATCTTATTTAGTTGGTAGAATTATCGTCCTTGATGTTTTAGTTTCTAATTTGATTGCATTGCCAACTTCTACTTCCTTAGGAATCCAAGGAACTGACTTCATCGACAAGGTGGAGGTATAACTTTGTCCCTCTTTCTGTCCTATACCCTGCTGATGTCTTATTGTATTTAAATGTGAGGAAGGACTAAATTTTCTTACTAAACTGCACTTTGATAAGCAGCAAAGCAGTAACAATGTTTGAAGATGATGAGCGTTTTAAGTCTGTGGAAAAAGAAGCAGATCGTGAGGACCTCTTTAGGAATTACTTGGTTGATCTTCAAAAGAAGGTAATGTGTGGATGGATTGTTTTTTATCAGTGTGCTTATCTTTAGTTGATTGCATTACTTCCATTCTTATTGTGGATTGTTTTCATCAAGTTATTAGTTTATGTCCAGTATGTACTTCCCTAACATCAGATCTATGGTATCCAGTTATGACTGGTTTAGGTATCTACATCTTTGCAGTTCTCTGAGCACCGCAGGTCACGAGCACATAGAGTATTCCTACATTGTGCTTCTATTCAAGAAAATTGTTGTTTCATATTTAATTTGTACACTTGCACAGTATGGACAGTAGGCATTATGRTGAAATTCTCTGAGAGTTCTGTTTAAATGTACTTCAGTTGTTATGCTTGCAAAATATAGATGGGACTTTTGTAATTTTCTTCTCCTGCAGGTAGAGGTGCTAACTTTAATTTGTTAAATATGGTGTATGACGATGCAGGAGAGAGCCAAGGCTCAGGAGGAGTATCGTCGGAATAGGGTAGAGTACAGGCAATTTTTGGAAACCTGCGGATTCATCAAGGTATTTTTCTTCCTTTTGGTTTATTGTTTTCTAATTCTTTTCCTGGCATCTCTCCTTCAATTGCTCTTGCTTGCCTCTTATTTATGTTGTCTAACCTTAGAGTTTTCTGCCGTTTGCAGGTAGATAGCCAGTGGAGGAAAGTACAAGATCTCTTGGAGGATGATGAAAGATGTTCACGCCTTGAGAAAATTGATCGTTTGGAGGTTTACCAGGTACATTTTTTGTTTGTGCCCGGCCAGTGTGTATGAGACTGACGCTACTGCTGACAATTGGCTACTATTGTAGGAATACATTCGTGACTTAGAGAAGGAGGAGGAAGAGCAGAAGAAAAAAGAAAAGGTGCTATTTGCAGCTACTTTCTTGATGACTTGTCAATCCAAATGTTTTTGCTAAATGACTTTTTGTGGCCCAATTTCAAGGAAAAACTGAAACGGGTTGAGCGTAAAAATCGAGATGCATTTCGCAAAATGATGGAAGAACATATTGCTGCAGGCATACTTACTGCTAAAACTCACTGGCGTGACTATTGTCTGAAGGTATTATTCTTGTTCATCTTGGCTTATAGGTGAGAAGTTCWTGATGGCTGAAGAAATTGTGTCTTTGGACATTAATTTGACCAAAATTCCTTCTTTTTTTCCCTCTTTCTCGGCTTTGGTTATTAGGTTAAGAATTCTTCAGCTTATCAGGCTGTTGCATTGAACACTTCTGGCTCTACACCAATGGATTTGTTTGAGGATGTTTCTGAAGAACTAGAGAAACAGGTTTTGATTCTTTTCAGTTCAAGCTTTACAATGTGATATAGTATTTGTCTCGACTTTAGGTTCTTTTGTCCATCTCCTTGATCTACCGTGAGATGTATACTTTGATCTTATTATTATACATTGCCACTATTATTATATCCAAACCTACCCCTTTCACATATGATACTTGCGTATCTGATCTATGAGGTCATTTTAGCGGGGATGATATATGGCAGSTCAAATTTTTGGGTTGACCACTACTTCCTTGTTCTTATTTGAATGGTGCAAAATGTGCTATACCTTTGTGTGGAATATTAATCTTTGGCCTTTTTGAGCAATCTACTGCTGAAAGCACTAGCACAATATTTATCGTAATTGATGAAAAAAAACTTTAGGTGCTATTATTAGTTTTAAAGCATGTGTGCTGTTGCTTAGTCTCAATTTGACTACTGGCATCTAAACATAGGCAGCAACCTGTAAGCATATATAAATCCTTGTGAGCCTTGTGGCCTGTTAGCTGAGAAAATATCAATTTGGAGGTCATGCTTCTCTTTCCTTAATAGCTGAGAAACTACGATATAGGGTAATTCTTCTCCTCAAGGAGAATTCTTAGAGGTGGAATCTAGATGAAATTCTCTGGAAGGATAGTATTGTGCTTCATATTGTGCCTATACTGCTCTTTGGAATGGAGTAGGTGAAGCACTTGCATCGCTCAATAACCCAAGGTCTCATTCAGGACATGGTGCTATGTGCCATTTGAGATGGTAGTGGGGCCTTATGGTATTTTTGTTGTGCTCATGTGCACTTTAATACACTTATCTAGTGTTAGCAAATGCTTTTGTAGCTTCCATTAACAAATTCTTCCCATTCACGTGTGTTCTGCCACTAACGGCTCTTCAATATAAATATTCAGTATCATGAAGACAAAACTCGTATAAAAGATGTGCTGAAGTCAGAAAAGGTAAATATTCTTATCCCCTCTTTTGTTCTACAGAATGTTTGTGCAGCTTTAACATTCTCCATGCCTTGTCTAAACCTTAGATCGCGGTCACACCAACATGGACATTTGAAGACTTCAAGTCTGCTATTAAGGAGAGCATCTCTGCAGCAGTATCGGATATTAATTTACAGGTATGAAATGCTGTGATAAAATTTTGGCTTATTTATTTCTCGCAAAAATTATCTTTCTTTTTCTTGATTATTTGCTTGAAAGTCCTAGTCTTTGGTTTATCCTTTTTACCACAATATCACTTTTTTGCTTGTGTGATATTTTGCTTGTTTGCAGCTTGTATTTGAGGACCTACTGGACAGAGCTAAAGAGAAGGAGGAGAAAGAAGCTAAAAAGCGTCAGCGTCTTGCGAAGGACTTCACCGATATGCTCAGCACCATGAAGGTGTGTAAAATATCTCTTAAAGGGGCAATCTACTTCTATTCATTGTCATGTGTTTGTTTGGGCATTACTTACTTAATTATTCTATCTTCCTCTAGGAAATAAGTGCATCTTCTAGTTGGGAGGAATCAAAAGAATTGGTTGAAGACAGCTCAGAATACAGGTATATTTTTTCGTGATGATTTCGGATATACATGCTAAATTTACTTTTTACTTTTATATTAGCCGCTGGGATGACCTATATTACTTACATCTGTTTCTGCTAGAAACATTGGTGAGGAGAGCTATTGTAAGGAAATCTTCGAGGAATATATAGCACGCTTGCAAGAAAAGGCAAAGGAAAAGGAGCGCAAGCGAGAAGAGGAAAAGGTAAATGAAGTTAGGTTCTCAATACTTGTTTTCGGACAACATTACTTGTGYATCTCTTCAATTGTTGGATTTAAGGAAACATTTTGCTTCATCATGTTGGTTACCAAGTGTTTTAGCTCTTCTGGAGACCCTCTTCTGATTTCTATTTCTGTATTAACTCTGTTTTGAATTCTTTCCTTCCTTTGCAGGCCAAAAAGGATAAAGAAAGAGAAGAGAAAGAGAGGAAGAAAGACAAAGAGAAAAGGGAAAGAGAAAAAGAGAAAGAGAAAGAGAAGGAGAGAGAGAGAGATCGTGAAAGAGAAAAAGAGAAGGGGAAAGAAAGATCTAAGAAAGATGAAGTAGACAGTGAGAATATAGATGTCACAGATGACGGCCACAAAGAGGAGAAGAAACGTGAAAAGGACAAGGAGAAAAAGCATCGGAAACGGCATCATAGTGCAACTGATGATGTGAGTTCTGATAAGGATGAGAAGGAGGAGTCTAAAAAATCTCGTCGACATGGTAGTGATCGCAAAAAATCAAGAAAGGTATCCCAGTTTTCATATCTTCACCAAGTTTTGTATTTAATATAATCACTGGCAACTGAAGTACCCATTTTTTGGGGAAATTTTTTTCTACTGGCAGCATGGATATTCTCCTGTATCTGATAGTGAAAGCAGGCATAAAAGGCATAAAAGAGATCACAGAGATGGGTCTCGTCGAACTAGTGGTCATGAGGAGCTTGAAGATGGTGAGGTCGGTGAAGATGGGGAAATCCGGTAGTTCTCATCAATGTTTCCCTCATTTTCTGCTTTCTTTGTAGATCTTTTACCTGTTGACATCAGCGATGGTGAGGTCGGTGAAGATGGGGAAATCCGGTAGTTCTCATCAATGTTTCCCTCATTTTCTGCTTTCTTTGTAGATCTTTTACCTGTTGACATCAGCGAAGTGTAAACCTGTTACATCTAACTGAGAAGTTTCAGAAAATTGGTTTTGTTAATCAACTTTGCAGATAGTATTTTGTATTAATGCAGTAATTTTATTAGCCAATTTAGGGGGTATAATTTTTTTAAGATAGGGATTATCTTGGTTTCTTRGGGTTAAGATATGGCAACCTTTCAATCAAGACCCCAGTCAATTCTGTAGGAGAGCAAACTGATTTGTGGAAATGCAGGGTTATTTGCAATTCTACTAATGTCATTACGGATCTGTATTGACTCTATCAGAATACATAGTTCTGTTGTACATTGAACCTTTTGTTCTGCAATTCCGTTTAATGTTTATCCTTCTCTTTTCTTTTCTTATCCTTCCCATTATCCACATTTGCTGATAGGTTCTTCCTCTGTTTCAGATGTATGTAATTTCACTTATTTGAGACTATTATTCGGTAGAAAATTTGACTACTGGTGACAATCTCATCCTTGGTGTGTTCAACTGATACTTCCAGTATTCCTTTTGTAAGCGTCAATAGAGTTAAAAATTTATGTTCGATTTGAAAAATATATTGACATTATTTTAGAACATCCGAAAGTAGAAATTATAGATTGGAAACTGGGGAATTACATTAGGATCTTGTCTACGTCCCTGGCTATTCTTGTTCTTGCTTGTCATTGTAGCGGGAGGCATATGTACCCCTGATCTGTTCGATTTAGATCAAACTCTATTCTTGCCTTTGACGCCTTTGAAGTTTCTTTAAACTATATGCAAATTTAGTAATTGGTGTCTAGTTTTAGATTTTTTCACTAATGAGATGGCCAACTTCTCTTCAAGAACGAGATTGATCTTGTCGGAAGCTGACGGTGCTTGCATAGGGAGCTTTCTCTATTGAGTATAACATGGAACTTCTTGCAAAGCATGTTCCTTTTATCTTGAGTTTTACATTAACAGTAGCATGAACTTTAGCGGACCCTCGACGTGTGGTAGTTCAAGTCTTATCATGGCAAGAGGTTATGCTAAGGTATCTTCATAATAGGAATCCCTGGACACAGAACTTGAGGCCCTTGCTTAAAGTAAATTGCTCTTAGTCTGTTTTTTCCGTTTCCGCGGCTGCGATAATAGAGCTGACTGACTACTTGCCTTTGAAACGGGATGAGAAGGAAAAAGGCATCAGGATTCATGAGCGAAGGATATTCTAGCTTTCATGGCGATTCATCCTCTCGTGTGGTAGGGACATAAAAGTGCAATTATCGCAGTATTGTACGCTTTTCTTTGTGGGTTCGCCGTTTTCCTTGGCAGTTCAAACATCATTATCGGCCATAAAGCTCGACTTTCTTTGACCGACACTAGCTTAGAGTTAGCTAACCGCATGAATGTACTGTTAATGTTTTATCTGATGACAGAGGTAAAAGTGAATGCATTAAATTTGGCTACTAAAACCTGGAGAATATTTTCATTTCAGTACCAKAAGCAGTTGATACAACTTTAATGGTCATTTATCCCTGTAGAGACTGATCATCTCTGTGATGATCTCATTGCTAATATCCTCTACAATTGCGTCCCCGATTTGGCTACCTACTTCTTGTGCTTGCTTCTCAAAATCACTCCATTCTTGAGAAGAAACTGACACATCAGAGTTTAGCAGATGTGCGATGTTTGTTTCATTGATTGATTCTTTGCTCCATAAACATAAACTCTCGCATATGAGCTCCCAGAGCTGCTCGGCTCCGAGGATTCCCTGAGACTGTCGGCCTAGTGACTCCTTGTGCTTCTCAACCACCTCCCTCATGCAGTCAAATAGCAGCTGTTTCGTTTGTTGTACAGCCTTCTTATTCTTGCTGTAATGGGATGAGGCATTGGAGTTGGATTCCACAAAATCTTGCACTTCATGTGTCTTCTTGCAAATTAGCTTCTCTGATTTGCATTTAGAAACTGACTTCAATACCTGTTTCTGCTTTATTCCGGCTTGATGTCCTGCAATTTTTGTCCAAAGGAAGCAAATGACAGGGAGTTGAAATTTGAACTTCGAAATAGAACTTTGTAAGCTATAAAGGAAGCAGTTTTTGCCCAAGAAAAACGAACTTTTACCAACTTGGGAGCCACTGTAAGATTCTGTTTCTTCTAGCAGCGAGATGGGGCTGAGCTGCTTGCTGTCCTGGGCACCTCTCCATCTACGCTTCCAGCTTGCAGCAACCTGTTAGCTTTATGAATAAGTAAACTGAGTCAATAAGGTCAGATATTTTAGAAATTTAAGGCCACGATTATTAAGATGTATTTCTACCTCATTTTCAGTAAGAACATATTCATCGCTCAGGAATTCTCGATGATCTGCTGTTAACGAGATGTCAGCATTTCTAGGCGAGCAATGTGCATCGTCTGCATCACTTTCTGAGCAAGAGTTGAACACTGTTGTACTGCTTGCTGATGAAAAGTTATCTTCATCTGCAATTTCTTGCCTGCCCTTCTCAATCTCTGAAGCACTACTATTTTGATGCCTAATCTCAYAATTCTCAAGTGTTTGGTTACTGCTAACTGTCAGCAGTTGGCTAAATAGAGCTCTTACAACCTTAGAACAATTTGGCATGAATTTTCGGTTTCTCTTTAGACCCCAGCTAATTGAGCTCTTCAAGCATGGTTTAGCCTTGATTGAGGAGTTGCGAGATCCACCTTCTGATGAATGAAACCTGTTTTTCTGACTGTGATGACCTCTTTCAAGAAGGTACGCCTCCAAGATAAAGGGTTCTTGTTGTTCCTGGAGGAATTCAGCAAGCTGCTTCTGCATCATGGGAGCCACTATGGCCAGAGAATATGATGTCTTAGGGCTGAAGATGGGAACGGACTCCTGATTTATGTGGTCTTGAGAGGTTTGAACAGAGCATGTCTGTGAAATCTGGACTGAAAGATAGTTGTAGGAATAAATAGAGAAAACATGGGAAAGTGGAATAAGGCCAAAGACTTTAATTGGGATGGGTAGAAGACAAATGGCGATTTCAAGTGTTGGAAGCACAACAAAATAGTGTAGTAGCAGTGATACTAATAAAAAATGTCACCTAACCTTTAACCTTTTTGTCATGCAATCTTTGTAATAAAACTATAGAGCCTAGAGGTTGTTGTGGTTGGATGATTACATGTTTGCCTGCTCCTAGCAATCATATTCTTGTGTTTTCTTTGGTAGGACTCTAGAACAAGACAAGACCTAAGATGGTCAGCCCGTTATTGAAAAGTGCTAGAGCAATAGTCTGTTGTGTGGGTGTGTGAGTGAGAGAGAGAGAGAGAGAGAGTATTGGTTAGTTTGTGATATGGTCCCAAACAGTGTTGTCTTGTTCTAGAGTCCTACCAAAGAAAACACAAGAATATGATTGCTAGGAGCAGGCAAGTATGTAAGATTGGCAGAATCCAGCATCCTTGCTGAGCTCTTAAAACATAAATAATAATAAACTTAAAGAAGCAGGAGAAGAAGGAGAGATTCCCTGCATTCCAAGTAGGTGAAAAATCAAACATTCAATCAAAGAATAAACAAATTGAAATATCTTTTAACCACCAGAGCTTTCTGTTTGGTATATGTTTGGATTAAATACCATGTGCTTCAAGCTCAAACTTCGCWTTCATGTTCCCTTATCTTCCCCTGATAATTCTTCTTGATGGTAACATACATGTGGCAAGAATTAGATGAAACAATTAGTGATCAATTACAATTGCATGTGTTGGTTTTGCCTATTAATAGAGAATTTTAATGGGTGATTTCTTTCAACATTTACCAACTTAGAAGGGAACAAGAATGAAGTCGTCAAAAATGAGAATCCAGAGCAGCTGTGGCTACCAAAACGTCTGACTTTAAGAACAAATTAAGCATATTTCTTTTACACAATTATAGCAGTCCCTCGGATGTAGGACTCTTCTCTAGTTCAATGTTTGTGAGAAGGGGTTTATCATTCTCTGTCTAAGGTAAAAATTACCAGGATGCCAGGGGGTGTGTCTTTAACAAGAGTTGCATCCGTAATGTACAATAGATGAATTTTATCTTGCTGGGAAGCAGATAGTTGCAATGATTCATAAAGAGCATCTTTTCCAATCTTCTGATATATATGAGGTTCTTGTCTGATCTCCATCACCGAAATTCAAATCTATCCTTAATAGAGAAGTCTCTACTTGTAAGAAACAGGGCAGGTCATTTGAGGGCTGCTTTAAATGGAAAAGAATACCAGAAACTTTTCAAAAGCTGTCTTAGTCTTTTGCTTCTGTCTTACTCTTCTTGAGGGATGACAGAATGGATGTTTGAGGGGGGCTTTATCTTGGTCCACCTCTCATTTTGTATGAGGTTCCTAGGCCAAACACGTACGTATATTACTTGGTAGAAACTAGTTGCTCTTGTAGAAGGCTTAGCAATTCGTTAGATGGCTTGGCTACCTTCAAATGGAATTAGCAGGGAAACTGCGATTTGCCTGACTGAGACAATTTTTTATCCGAAGAAAACGTTTTCTGAGCAGATAAAACCGTCTGTCTAATAAATGAGAGACGTGCATGCAGAGGTTGATCAGGCCGACTTATGGGCACAGGACTTGTCTTGTCCTAACATCAGAAACCTGTCATCACGTAACAGAGGCGCCTATAATGGTCCAAAATAGAAATCACTCCAGATTTATATTTACAGGTTGCTTGTTTGCTATAGCAAGACGAAGAGAAGGTAATTCGAGCATAATAGTTTGCTACTCTACTATCTTATCACTGAGGCAGTTTGCGAATTCCATGATCCGACCTGCGCATAAAACTGGACCTGGGTTACTTGGAATCAGATGAGCCCTAACAAAATGCCTTTAAAATGCTTTTAACTACTACCTGCATACAGGAAGAGCTTTCTCCAGAGATAGAAATATATATATTACCCGAGTATCCAGAAAATTCTCTTGGAAGGAAAAATGACGTGATGACCACTAATAATGATAGCAGATAACAATCAMATGACCTTCTCGAAGCAAGCTCCATGTCTGGAAAGCTGTGGTACTATTGCCTACGTCTTCAAACACCATTGTAGTAATTTTTCCATGGACTCATATGAAATAATCTGAAGTTCATTCTCTTTCACTACCTGCGAGTTTGGTACATTCCTCATAAATTATGTACTTAAATCTTCGATGCAGGCTTGTCAAATTTAGTTACTATTCAACATAGAACTGAGTATAATAGCATTTCTACAGGAGTTTAGCCTAAGAGATTTCACAAGAGAGCAGAAATAGCCTCAATCTCCAAGAGATTTGGATAGTGCAACTGGATTTTGTGCCCTCAAGTTCTCAACAATAGATTTGAAGTCACTGTGGAAAGACATTAGTGATTTCTGCCGACATGCAAAAGCATTGGTAAACTTCTTGATCTCTTCTTCAAGATCTTTCCTCCTCCGTGCTTCTATTTTCAAAGCCTGCAAAGCCTTCTCCTTTTGATCAGTAACCATTGCAAGACTTTGGGTTGAGCTTGAAACCCTTTGGAGCAGTACATCCCTCTCTTCTTTTAGGAGATGAAACTCCCTTTCTAGGCTATGGAATCTATCCCTTGAAACATCAAGAATCTGGCTATTAGCGCCCAACTCTTTCTCCAAATTGTTGTACTTTTCCTTGATTGCTTTGACTTCATCGTCCAGCTTCTTTTTCCAACAAGCAATTTCTCCTCCCAAATTTTGGCCCTTGATGACATTGAGAAACCAGCCTTAATAAAAGACATTGACAACCTCCCAAGTATTTTCTATATAAAGGAAAGCTAAAATTCTTTGTCCCTTTTTTACAGAAACATCCTATTATCCAGCTCGACAAAATACATGAAGTGTATTAACCAAAATAACAAGAAGCCCCTATTCATTAGGAATTCAGCCATCTTTCTTGTGCAGGTAATATTTTCCATAAGAAGATTATTATGTATTTCTAAAGACGAGAAATTTCAGTTTTAGCAAAGAAATTGGAAAATTAAAGAAGTATTTTAAACTTTAGGCTTGTTTTAAATTCTAGCACGCATGCAAATTTCACATGTCACAAAACCGAGAGAGATAGAGAGTGAGAAGGTATGACCCCAAACACCACAAGGACGATAACAAACAGTTGCACTAATTTGCTAAGAGTTTTAGTTATTTAGCAGTCTTTTCACACTTAATGATCTTATAACCTTGTCAACATTTAAGTCGTTTTTTTCCAAATTATTATCTCAGCAGGTCTGCAGCCCATACCTCAGATAACAGTACGGAAAAAGAAAATAACATGAGAAACTTAGTTTGCGAAGGGGGAGAACATTCACATATGATTGCTTGAGCAATATATGCAGGGATTATATGTTCATATTTTCTTAAAATGAAAATAGATACTATATAAATACAGAGAAAATTCTAGAAAAGAGCATGACCTCAGCATAAACAAGAAGTATAAAATTGTTGAACCACAGAATTCATCAGAGCAAACATACTATAAAAAATCAGGTGTTATTTAACAGAATTTATTGATGATACCAAGCATTAACAGATATTGGCAGACATTTACAGAAGATTTAGGGTACTAAACTACGCAGAAAAGATATTAAGTATCCTATTGTCAGGATGGAGAAAAGAATGACAATTGACAAATGAGATCTTGAGATTTGTAACTTGGCAGCTACCTTATGTTTGAAGCTGAACTGTGCACTCCTCAAATGTTCTTCTTCAGGAGTTGCTGCATCATATAAGACCAAGAATGAAACCATGCTATTCAACCTCTCACAAAGCACCTTGGATTGCTCTTGAAAGAAAGAATTATTGCCATTGGAGAATCTATGACCATCTACAGCCGTTGAAAAATGAGATTCCAAAGTTGAGAAAAGGCAGGTGCCAATATCTCTTGTGCCAGAGAGTAATTTTGCAATTGCAGACTTGTCATCAGCTACAAAAGTCTGTTTAGGAGACAAATAATGAAGAGAATATGCACTTCAGGTGGCTTTTCACCAGCAACAGAAACCAAAAAGAGTCAATAGTTATAGAAATACACAAGTTTCATGTTACCTGCATCCAGATGAGATGGATGGTGTAGGTACCCACTCCCCCGCTAAAAAGAAGAAAAGAAAAGCACAATGAAAAAGAAAAGTTTCATGTCACCTGTAAAGTTAACAAAACATCCTTGTATATTTCTTTGCAATTTGCAACAGACTCATGAAGCCTTTGAGGAATCTCTAGGATCTGTGATGCCTCTTTCTGTAACTCAGATACCTCTCCTATTAACTGATGGTTCAATGATACTTGTTCTGTGTGATTTCTCTGGGAAGAATAAGCAATGCTAAGATAAAATTGTATTTAATTAAAATATAGTCCTTGTTAAGGCAGAGGTCCATGAGGTACATGGTATTGGCAAACTACTCTTTACATCATAAAATTGAGGTACATGAAGAATGCTATGATGACTGCCAAAAATCAGACTCACCTTTAGCATATCTCTTTCCTCAGTAACAAGGGTTAGTTGTCTCTGGAGATTCATGATTTCATTCTTGTAATCCTCCATTGACCAATCCTAGTAGGAGATTAGTCAGTTAATCAACTAATGATACATACCAAAGACAAAAGAAAATCAAAGGTGCCATCTTTCACATATATTTCACTAGTAATAAGTTTCACCAACTAATGAATACAAGTCCTCGTGAGAGGCCAGCATTTGCACATAGCCAGCTGGATAGAACCATAAAGTTCCAAGGGCTTATCAAGATTTAGAAATTTTAAATGGCAGTGCTTGTTCCTTCTCTTTTCTTTCTTATGCTAAAACGGGCAGGGTTACTGAATTATCAATTCCAGACTGGCTGGACTTTAAGCTTTAAAAGACAAAGAACAAAAAACAGCCAGTTCATAACTAAATTCTGCATTCCTCACTCCATTTTGGTCCATTTCAATTACTCTTCCATCTTAAAGTCTAGAACATTGTATAAATGATGAACAGTTCAAATATTCACGAATTAAAAGAGTCACTATGCTTTACATCTATGAACGTTTCAGTACTAGGCTAATATAGCTAAAATATCGGGTTTCCCTGTGATAAAACATCATTCTGTTAGCAGCCACAAAATAAGTAGGGTAATGGCATGAAAATATCGGATCAGAAAGGATGAAGAACAATGTAACCAGATCAGGATCGCAGTAATTACATCTGTTGATGAAAATGATTGAACTTTTCTTGCAGGAGTCATATGGAGTGAATCCAGATCAGCTATATAACCTCTGTTCATTTTCATCCATGTTTCTTCATCAGCAAAGTCACTGAATGCATCTGGAAGAGGGCTGCACTCATGGTGCTTAGAGTAATGTGATCGCCTAGCAACAAAGGCATTGYGATTTGCCTTAAAACAAGGTGTACTAAAAGCATCTTCCTTTGATATGCCATGGTTGTCACTGCATTCCTCCTTCAGACTTGCTTTGACATTTTCCTGGGCCTGGGAAGGGTTATTTATCTTCAATTGTTCAAACGAAAAGAAGCATCTAGAAGATATGACAATCAATACCAACAGAATGGCACTTATCAGAGACGTTAGGATACTAGAACAACTATGCAGTCGTTTAATGTTTATAACCATGATTAAGACAATTTTTCCTTGCAAAAGTTTCTTTTCTCGTTCTTTCTTTTTCTCTTTTTTGTGGGAGCATGAGTATCTTGAGCTATGAAATTGCATTTGCATTTCATTGACAAGATTTTGCTGACATAAGCAACAGAATGAACATCAGAAATAGGAATTTATGTACATTGAGCAACAGAAGACAAACATGAAGTGCAAATAGGATTATTATGTACATTATGCAACAGGAAGGTAGAATGTATCAACATATAGCATCACAAAGTATGTTCTGAATTAGAACTTGGAAATGGAAGTAAAAAGAAAGAGATCAGAGAAAAAGAAAGGTACAACAGGAGCATCAGAATTTCTACCTCGGATGAGCTGGAGCTCCTGTCAGAGTCTGACAAAGTTACGAGACTGCTAAGATTATCAATTTTCATCTGTTGCTCCCTGATACACTGGTCACGCTCTTTATGCAATCTTCTCTCCTCTTCCAGTTCAATGGCAAGCTTTTCACGTTCTAACTCATACTGACATACAATGAGCTCATGTAAAAAACCAATCAAAGATATAACTCTGGATTCTGATTAATTTCTTGTCTGTAATGAGAAGGCTAATCTACCTTCAGCATATCATTTCGTAGCTTCAAAATCTCTTGCTCCAATACCTCAGCCCGGGATCCCTAACAACAGATTTTTGGCCGAAGTAAGATTTAATCGGATCTTAGTTTCATACTCAAGAAAAACCACATGAATATCACCTGAAGTTTCATTCGCAATTCCTCAATCTCTAATTTTTGTCTCTTCAGTAGTGCTGCATCTGTCAGTATCTGCAAAAGTTTCGACTATAATTAGCCCTAACACAGAATTTACAGGAAAGGAGCCAGAAATCAACTCAATATCATTTTTTGTCTTATGTATTGGTGGTGTTTTGCCAAAAGAAGATGAATATTCATTTTAAAGTCGCACTCCTGTGCCTTCAAATTCTAAAGGTAAAATTTTCTTGTGCATTATTCCCATCCAAAAACTAATGATTGACAAAATAAAAAAGAAACAAAATATTAAGCCCTGGAGCTTCATATGAACTTGACCCCATAATGGCTGTTCAATCGATCAAAATCAAATAAATATCTACGAATGAAGCCTTTTAACCAATTTAATGGTTCAACTTACAGTTTCCTGTTTTGCAGTGTCATCAAATCAGCAGTCAAAACCGAAATTAAGTTATTCAACATAAGATGCATAGGCCACTATCATTGTAGTTAGAGGCACAAAGCAAGGTAGAGAGCACTTTGTCTGTCTGGGGCCTTAAGTGCAAATTGAAGTGCTGGCTCTACACACAAAATTACATGTTTTGTGCAAGACATGATATTTCATTCTAATGAACATACAATTAAGCATATTTCAGTAGTCGATATTCTCTCAAAATAATGCAACCTACAATGAGATGCTAAATTGAAATCCAAATATATATATATATATAGGAAAATAAAATTTCCAAAATTAATCCGAAGACCATCAATGAAGTCATAGAAAGTTATATAAGCATACTATATCCAAAAGAATCAAGATGGAAAGAGTAGTCATCAAGGGAATCTGATATCAGAGAGCAGCTTTTATTTCCTCTCAATCATTACTCAAACTTATTATCAATGGCAAAGCAGAAAAGTGTATTCAGTTCCAAAAACTAAAAATTAGAAATGCATGGTTAGCTGATGATAAGAAGGAAACATGTTATTTCAGTGAGTAAGACAGACCTCATTCACTTGAACACAGTTGGTGATGCGTTTTGCTCTGCTAGCAAACTGAAGAGTTCCCTTTGTTTCCTCAATATGAACCTAGACATATCAACTCTGGTATTAGTATCAAATGTGGGTGGCATATTAAAAAACTGGAATGATAAAAGTATCCAACCACTTGACTGTCTACCTCTTCAGGTGCAACAGTACAAATAATTGACGTCTTTGCATTTCCCCCAAGTGCAGGTTGAAGTATGCGTGTGAGTTTACTATCACGGTAAGGAATGTGTCCCCTACATATGCTTCAAAATGAGAGAAGTTCACCAGTGAATTAAATTGCTCATCAACTGCTCAAAAAAAGATTACCTTTGTCTTCCGCCTTCACTTAATTTGTTGATCACATTACCAAGAACCATTAAGCTCTTGTTGATGTGCTTTCCTTCCTTCAAGCGAACTCCATCGGTTCCAGTTTTAGCAATTCGCTCAGAGCCAGCAAGATCTACTAAGTTCTGGTGCGACATTATGAAAAAGGAAACTTTTAGGAAGTCTGCAATATTAGCTGGGCAAAAGGTTGAGATTGCTAGAGAGGTAAGGAGACATAGGACCAGCTCTGTTCATTTTACTCTCTGAACTTTCTGCTGGGGAAAAATTAAGTTTCTGAGATTGTGTATATCATCACAGATCTCATAGAAAGATTCATTTCAAGAATAACAGATGTAGTGATACTAACATATTTTCGAAGGCACATAACCATAGAAACCATTGAAACCTAGGATTTACATACTAATACGAACTTCTGAAGCAATAGTAAGAGACTGAACAAACCAAGACGGAGACACGAATAGCATCATCTGGACTTGAAGTATCACCATTTCCAGTACCCTTCCCCTTGCTTTCAATGACCTGGTTTTACAAGATAGCATAACTGGAAAACCTCCTCAAAGAAAAACAATAAAAAAGAAAATAATAAGCGAGTTTTGGTCCAAGCATGTTAATGAAGTTGACGAATATACCATCCTGAAGATAGTGTGAGATCTACTACTACGGACATTCATGTTGGTCTCACCAAAGTGCCTATTGACTGCAAAATTTATGCCAGAATATTTCAGCAGTTGACAAACAGAAAGGAAAACATATATCCATGAAGCAATTGTTCCCTGAGTATGTCAGACCTTCTCCACGTTGAATGAGCTCCAGTACTTGTTCAGCGCTATTTACAATTTCCTCTCTAAGTCCCGCAACAAATACTCCACGCTGGAAAGGAAAAGACATAAGTGCCACTATACAACCAAAAAGCTTCTGAAAGTATAAAAGAACCAGTTCGTAGCTCACGTCCAAACTCTCATGAATTTGCAGCTTCTGGTTCTCAACAGCAAAAAGGTCATTAATGTCTTCATTATAGATTTCCATGTACGAAACGCGAATCAAGAACTCCCTCTCTGCTATCTGTAAGTGTGACAGAGAAAATTTTACGCATGCAACACTAAATGAAAATGGTATTCAGATTAATACATATATTGGTATATTAGCACCGTCTGAATTTTTCTAAATATATCTTTCACAGCTCTGTAGATAACTCCGGGATCATTTTCTGAACCATTCATGGTATAAGTCTTGCCACTACTAGTCTGTCCGTATGCAAACGCAGTTCCTGCATATGCAATTGTGATTAAGAATAATTGAGCTAGGGTACTACGGGCTGAAAACCATACTGTATGGATAGTATTATACATATGCACATTATAGAAAAGCAGATCTGTTTAAGTACTACAGAAATGTCCTGGCAAGAAAGGTTAGTATCCAGAAGTTATTCTATTGGTGGAGTAACACTTTACATTTTGTACTTAATTGAATGAAGAACTAGTGGACATACTCCAAATGTTGAAAATTGAAATATCCAGCAACTAGTTAATTAAGCACTTCATAGCTGTTGAATTTTCATCACAAGAAACATTTCAGCCAAATCATTTTACAAGTGCTCCTCCCAGGTAGACAATTTTATTAATGGAAAGAACTGCTAACATGCAATTTCCATCCGAGATATAAGGAGCATGGGAGATCACATCCCTTTTGTACATTTCAAAGGTCCACTATCTCATGGCATAAACCTTGCTGCCTCTTGGTTTATTGCCCTAGTTATGCCCAAGTCCAACTAACTTTACTTCTAGCCTCCTGAATTTTTTGACATGCTAAACAAGCTGACAAGCCAACCCCTCCAACACTCGAACATTACCAGTCTCATGAAATGATGTGCATACATAGTATTTATATAGCATGAAAACCCAAATTTGAGTAGTTTTCCTTTTCATTTTTCTTTTGGCAAGGTTGGAACCTCTTGAAAATTTACTTGATTTTCTAACCTGAGTCTGGACTCCTACGTACATAATACAAGTAAGTTGGATATCATCTTTTGTTTGATGTGAATAAAAATAATTCAATAGCTAAAGATCACAGTTCATTAATAAATTCACCACTTTCATTACTTCAAAACATTGAATTCCAAGCCGATTCAGCTCAAGAAATTAATTCCCTTAGAAACATTGAACTCCAAGCTGGTTCAGCTCAATGAATTAATTCCCTTACGAAAAATGAGACCCGTACCCTTATCAATCAAAAAACAAAGATAAATGAAAGGGATACACACCATTAAAGCCTTCCACCGCTGCACGAATGATGTCTTTCGTCAAAAGCTCATAAATCCTACCATTAGTGCAATCCTGATCGAACACATGATCTACAAAAGCAAAACATCCGCTCAAAACAGCTTGAGGTTTCTCCGAAAATGAAAAACCTTGGAGTAGAACTAATCCTATAGATCCGAAAAGAAACTGGGATTAGTGAATACCAAAAGCATAGGAAGCACCAGCAATTGGGGTGCCGAGAGCATGAAGCGAGATGCGGTTATCTTCAACTCTCCAGAAGGTTCCATTTCCATTGCTGCCCTCTTCATTCTTTGCAGGCCTCACTCTCACAGCAACACATATCTTCTCCATTCTCTATTCTCTCTCTCTCTCTCTCACTCTCACTCTCAGACACGCACTCTCTTTCGACAGACAAGGAAGGGCTGATGATTGGGTTTGATTTGATTTAAACGGGCGGCCGTTCCAGGGAGACGTTTGTGATTTGAAAATTGTGCTCATTCACTGAAATGCCCCTCATTTGTCCACTATTAGGTCCAATTCAGTCTGGCCGCCTCAACAGACCCAGCAAAATTTTCAAAAGAGCCCAATGATCAAAACAAACGCTACATTTTTTCCGGAATTTGCTAAAAAATTCTAAGCCCAATTGAAGAGGTAGCCCCCATCATTCAAAGAAAAATGAAGCAATTCAGAGGGAAAAAGGAACAAAAAGAAAAAAAAAAAAAACCCAAATAAAGCATGATTCAACTTTTTCCCTGATCCTTCGAGAACAAGATATGGATCGAATCTAAGGACTTGCACTAAAACATCTTAAGACAATGAAAATAATTTAAAACTAAAACTGAATCACTTAAATAATTATTATATTAAAATTATTTGATAATCTAATTTAAAATATATTAATACATTAATTTTCTCTGTAAACATTAGAAATTTTATTTATTTAATTATGATTATTATATAATTATAATTTAAAAGGATGATAAGGCATATTCTTTTGATTTAAAATTTCTAAAGATTGTGAAGATTGTGACTCATTATCTCACATATTAATTAATTTTACATTTGTCACTACTTTCCTCGTCTCCTCATCCTTGTTACAAGTGTTATTTCTAAACCACGGGGAAGGGAATAATACAAATGATGGAGCCGAAAATTCAATTTTAAAAGACTAAATTATATATTTTCAATCTTGGAAGGGCCAATAGAAATTCTAACGGGGCATCCCCTCCGGTAATTAGGGTTCTGAATTTCTAATGTATTATATTTTCTTATTACATCAATTAGATTATAATATGTATATATTTTAATTCCTAAAATAAAGAAGGAGAGATGTTAGAGATTAGTGAGAAGAAGTGTGAAGAAGAGATTATAAGAGAAAAGTGTACCAGAGGATTTTAACCTGTAGTAATAGTTAAGCAAAGGCAGTTGAAATACTCTTAACAAAATGAATTTATGACAATCAAGCCGACTCTAGAACTAAATTTTGATATATCATAATATCTCTAGTGTTGTAAAATTTCTTCAGACAAAATATTTAACTTATGAATTCGAGTTATTAAGCCAATAGCTTAATACGTAATCATGGTAATTGAGAAGAATTCGGGTTCAACTCCAAAATTTCTACTTAGGTATTAAAAAAGAAAGATGTCGACCAATCATTGCTAAGATTTCATGAAAACCTTTGGATACTATGGGATGATCATTTAAACACGCTTCAAAAATACTTTTAGATAAAGAAAAAGTGCGTGCATGTGAAATTATTGGGGGATAAGGAGCTTCTACCATTAATATGGAACAATTTAGATAAACATTCTTGGAACTCCATCACCGTGGAAAAGTTGTGTTTATACATGAAAAGAAGGCATCAAATAAAGATTGGAAAATCGATCACTCACGTACAAAGTAACAAAGATATCTTTTCTTGCCAACATCTCTTTATTAGGTGATAATGTTAACTTTTTCTTCACCCATTCTAGTTCTTAGTCAAAAAGAAGCATTCATGCTTTCTGAGAACTTTATGGTGCAACACTACTTAGACCTTGGAAAGGAGACAACTTGGAAATCTCTTGGCCCATGGCAACATCATAGCTTGAACAAACTGACCATATTTAAGGTCTAGAGCTTGATTACTCTACTTATATTATGATTTATTAAGCTTTTCAAGACCGAAGTGTCTGGAAATGATTGCTGAGATCTTCTCTGTTTTTATCAAAGATCATATACTATAATTCATGTGGGCTTTTGTATTCCCTCTTTATTTTAGCAACTTTTTCCTTCTTGCATGTATTTGTGGAAGAAAAGTTTGGGGTTTTTGATATGCATATGTAATAGATAATCTGGTAAGTCGTATTATTGTACAAATAAGTTTTTGACTATATATGCTGACAAAAACAAAGGCTTGAAAGTCTTAATCAGGTAAAATGAATCTTCTTATTGCGTTTCCTTTAATATATTAAGAAGTAATATTTTCTTGGATGGATTGACTATTCTACTTATAATCTTTATCTCTTTCTGGTAATTTTGCACAAGAGAAAAACCTTTCACCATTTAGGGTACTTGAGGAAAAACCAAAACTCCTTATTCATCAATAAAAGAATTATTGAACTTGTTACAACTCAATATTGTTATAGCAATTTGACTGGTCATTAATGGAATCTTGGTATTTATCCCTGATTTAAAAAAAAAAAAAAAGATAAAGAGAGAGAACCCCTTCTTCAAAAGTTACGGGATCACTTTGTCGAGTTCCTTCCACATGGTTCTCTTCCTTCGTTTCCTTTTGTTTCTTTCTGTTTCCTTCATTTCAGCTCCTAATCTAGTAGTCTAAATCATGCAAAATTCATATAGCCGACAACACCTTTTTTTGTTTTTTTCTTTTTCCAATTCACTTGAGGGCATGTGCTGCATGCATTTCCAAGAGTACTAGAATACAGCACACAGCAAAAGCTTTGTGATTTATTTTCTGGCCTCCCACAATCACAAGTTCTTGGAGGATTTTGCATCAATAAAAAAGAAGCAGCAACTTTCTTAAAACTGCATTTTCACTATCGTCGAACTCAAGATTCCCAAGAGTCGCTTTTGTTGTAGCCACTGCTTTCAGAGACGAAAAAAGATACTGTTGAAATACAAAACAGGGGTAAACAAGATTTCTGTTTGTTTGACGTTGATTGGCTTATTGAATGTACCGCGATTTGCTGCTTCGAATACATTGGTTTGTACTACGAAGACATGTTACGGGAAAGCAAGAATGACAAAGCTGACATAAAGTTCCATGAGTTGCCATCAACATGGAAAGCAGCACAGAGAAAACTACACTAATCTTCATGAGATTGGATCAGCCCTCATGTTGAGATTTACCCCTTCATTAATTGCTTGCTCAAACGTGTACATGACCCACAACTGATCACTCTCCGACCTTCCTTTATTTGTTTATTTTGTCTTCTGGAATTATCACTGTTACATGGTGCTGTTAATAAAAGAATTACCATTATCTAGATTAAATCAAGTGAGATAAGCAGAGCTAGTAATCACAAACTTCACTTGTTTGGAAGTCATGAATAGCAATATGAGATTACGTGAAGACGCTTGTATGTTTCACCTGTAGTTATAGGGTTGTTACTGGCCTGATGTGCATAAACACAGACCTTATATATACCTGCCGACAATTAGCCAAAGTTTCTGCTGTGATTTGGAAAACATCAGTATCGGATGGAGTCAAAAGAATCCGTATACATATAATTAGAGCTTTTCTTCGTTATTGAATCATATGAACCTTTTTATGCTTGACAATAAGATCAATTTGAGCGTGTGGTGGGGTCCAAACTCCAAAACAACATCAGCTTGTACTCAGAACAAACTGCCACGTAATGCCTCAGTTCGCTAATATTTACATTGATAATGTCTGATAATGATGATAGAACTTAATTTAAATTTACAAAAACTGTTAACTATGAAGTAGCCTCAAAAGATTGAGCCGCGAAGCTTCGAAAACTAGGTTAAACAACTGCCATAAAAGAACAGCAGAACTAATTTCTTTGAGATCATCACCAGTTGAGTAGTCTTTTCTAATGCTGCATGCATGGTTTTGAGTAGAAATAGAAGAGAGACGGTGGCCGGTGCCCGTCATGTTATAGAAATAGATAACAGGCCGCTAGAGCCTCAACCCGAGTTTAGACATTTTGGAGATTAATTACGACAATGCCTAGAGGGTCGTTTTCTTTAACGTTATTGGAGTTTAGTGGAGTTGCATGGTAGCCAATGTTTGGCATAAGTCGGCAAGTCTCTGTCGGAGGACCATGGACTCGGCTAGCAGTGGGCCTGTCTCTCTCTGAACCGCTTGATATTCATGGATAACCATGCACAAGCGCTTCTTTAATTCCCGGTTCTCAACTCGCAGGCGGTTCACTTGGTCTGTGAGGTCTTCTAGCTGCCTCTTCTTTCTCCATCTAGATCGCCTAGCCGATTCCCGGTTTGAGATCATTCGTCTGCGTTTACGCTCTTCAACCGAATAAACCGAGCGGGTGGTTTCTGAACTGGAAGTTGAACGAGAGGGAAGTTCTGTCTGGTACAGAGATAAAAGTTCATGAATCTCACTAGTATTGAAGATATCTTCAAGAATCGGGGGAAACCCGAAATGAACCGGCTCTTCTGAACCCATCATATTGAAAAACCAATTTTTTTAAGAAATGAACCGGAAGGGAGGAAAGGAGGAGAAAAGGGAAGAACTGAGTTGTGGGGGATGGGTATTTATGGGGYATGGCAGAGTGACATGTGGGACCAACTCAAGATTTAACTTTATAAAAAGGAATGTTAAAGTGGTCCAAGCATTTTTCCAATCCAACATTGCATGTAAATCATCAATTTAATTTGGACATTTGTATGATAAGATGAGATGAAGTGGTTGATGTTGGGATTCAGCTCTTCATAGGTTGATTTGTCTGCTGTTGGTATAAACTTCTTAGGTGAATCTTACATCAATTATTTATGCCAATATACATTTGGCTTTTAACTATTTCAGATTTAAGTCGAAAGGTATTCATAAAGAAAAAAATCTGATTTTTATATATGCATCGATTAATTATATAAATAAATTATACATTTTACGTCGACTACTTTATTCTAATGGAAAGGGACTCCATGGAAAATTTTGATTTCTAACTATGCATCAATTAGTTATATAAATATATTATATTTTTGATGTCAACTACTCCAAATTTAAGGTTTGAAGAGACTCATAAAGAGAAAATTCGATTTCTATCTATGCTTCAATCAATTTGCATTTAGTGCTAACTACTTCGAGTAAGGAAAAACATATAAAGGAAGCAAAGTTCTTCTAATATTATTTAGATCTTTTATAAGACTCGAATAACTAATACTAATTAAAGAATATCAAATTATTTATCACTTACTAAAGGCTATAGCTGTAAACATTGAAATCATGAGCTAGCTTCCGCTGCAACAAAGAAGCCATTGGCCAATTAATCTCAATCACGCATGGGATAAGCAAAATCAGAATGGCGTCATATAGTATGCTTTTGGTGGGTGGTTCTAAAAAGGGATTAACTTAATGACGAAGAATCAAACCGAAAAACAGAAAGAGCAAATGAGATTTAAGAATTGGACAAAGACAGTGTCCGTGGAAGTCATGTGGAATAACAAGGCTGGTAAAGGTGTGATGGACTGATGCTATTAGTAGTTAAAGAGCCGTGTGGAATGCGGTTTGTTTTTGCTTTTGTCCTCTCCTTGGCCAAAGTTGCAAATTATTTTAATTGGGGATAGATGCATGAGGTTGATTGAAAATTATATGGCTAGTTAGGTTTCAATTTTGTCAAAAAACCCACGGTTCTCAAGTGTACTATTTTTGTTTCCCTAATAAGGTCTAGTTTATTCTATGTGACAGCAAAAGCTCATGGTCTCATTTAGTAGAATGAAACATTAGGTCCAAAGGTATTATCAAGATCGGTGCGAAATCTAATAGCTGAGAGGTTATAAATATTTGACATTTAATTGTAAGTGCTGAAACATATGACTATAAAATGCCAAAAGTAAATCTTGTCTGTTGGTGCACTAGATTGCAACAGCACTAAGTATCATCCATAATATGTATTCAGATGAAAAGAATATTCCTTCTCTGGTTTTCAATTTGCATTTCTGGTAGTAGCAGTTATATGCTCTTTTGTCATGCTACCCAACAGAATTACTAAGTGGAGAGTAACATGCAGCCTCTCAGTCTCAGGTCCTATACTCCATTTTCTTTTCCCTTAATAATGCCATTATTAATGTTAAGTTAACCTGCATATTCTGCAATCCATAAAATATATAATTATATATTCCAAAAAAAAAAAAAAAAAAGGCCATCACTTTGTCATCTTCCGATATTTGTGACATAACCGGGTGAAAAAGATAGGAGTGAGTTGAAATATGTAAAGGAGTACTTTTGCAATTTTGTTCTTTCAATTTTTCAAATAAATAGTAAAACAAGTAGAGAACAGAAAAGGAATAAAGGGGATTCAGCTTGAACAAACTGGCATGCATTTAAAGCTACTAAAGGGGCAGATAAAATTGAAAGAAAGGATATCAATCAAAAGAAGAGGACAGGCATTATCGCACAAAGCGCAGAGACAACATTTATTTTCGGTAATTGTACAAAAGCTCAAGGCAAAGGAAGTTAGAAATGGCTACCTTGTGCCCCACTGATTCTTAGCTTTCTTTCTTTCATTATAGCCAGGAGACATGCCATGTTATTAAGCAGCAGGAAAAGAAGCGTGATAGACAGTCGAGGTAAATGCAGTCCAGAAAAGACGGGGCAAGCCAAGCAGAACATAATGAAGCTAGAGCAAAACACAGAGAATCAAAAGAGAGGAACATTACTTGTGGCTCTAATTTCAGAGAGCATAAACTTTCCAAGATTGAACAAAGAAAAAGTGCACCTAAAAGATTGATAGGATACCTTAACCCAATTATACAAGAGACGATGCGCAGACCTCTGAAGCATTTGAAAAATTGCAAGGCATTAAGCAATAACTCGGTTACTCTAAACAGCAATACTATACATGATAGTTTTGATTCCAATTTACAATATTACAGAAGCATAATCTGTGTGTTTGCTGTTTCCCATGTGAGGGGACAGTGCGCAAATTGTCTTATTGCTTCCATCTTGTTCTAGCCCAACATCCGATTCATTTCTTCACCCTGGATGCATGAAACAAGATGCTGATTTCATTGAAAGAGCCAAATCAGAATAGCTACTAGCAGCACTCATCATGTACTCCTACAAGTTCACAACAGGCCTTCCCTGCATCCAGCAATCAATGGTACAAGTTAGCCACATTCAGATTTTATAAGCGTAAACTGAAGATGGTATAACTGCACCACCGTAAGTGCAGAGCAAAACTTCACCAACAAAACCACTAAATAATTTTTTGACAAAAATATTTGACAATTGAAACTACAAACTCTCACCTTGAATAAAAGATCATGAGCTATATGCTCCCATGGTAAAGATACGGACATTAAGCAGCATTTGAGGGGAAGCATCTCCTCTTCAGAAATACGGGTGGCAGAAGCAGCCGCATAAGCATGCTTTGCAGCAACTGAAGCAACCGATGCTGCTCTGCGAACAAATCTACCAATGCCAAATCCTCTACTAGAATGATGGTCGAGTTCCTCTTTGCCTTGATCTGAAACATAGACAGCAACAGGGAACCTCAGACCTCAGGCATCCTTAAATTTCTATAACGACCATGGAGTTATATGTGATTATCAAGAGTATGGAGAATGCTGGAAGCATAAGCCTAACCACAATAAGAAAAATTCCTCATAAATAAGAATGATAGATAGAACTCTTCAATAGACAAATACTAGGAAAACACTTAAAATTAAGAACATTCATAAGAACTTTGACTTTCTCACTATAGAATAGACATTCCACTACTAGAATCTAAAATGATAGTGGCCAACAAACCTACAAATAAACTTTAATTGGTTAGATTTCCCTAACAACACAAGCACAATCCTTGCATCAAGAGCATGAAAAACAGGGTGGTTYTTATGACACTGGCCTCCTAATCTAGGAATAAAATTTGATCAAGGATTGCTGGAAGCATAAGCCAACTTTGACCACAAGGTGCAAATAAGAGAATTCTGCACTTGTGTGATACTAGAAAACAAACTTAAAGTTGAAAGAAAAAGAAAAGAAAGAAAAGAACAAATCAAATCAGCAAATTTGTAACCTAATCATCCCATCTACCCCAAGACCCACCTAAGACTCAAAGAAAATACCATATCCACCTGGTTTTATGACTATTCATTTTAGCAGATGACCTGAGCTAGTCATGCATCCACAGCCTCAAAGTTATGGACACAAATATCAAATAATAGAAAGGGTCAGATATGTTTGGAGGTAATTTAAACTCATGAAGGGGTAGTGCAAAGAACTTCAAAGGTTATATTCCTCAACAGCGAGCAACTATCAAGAGATCTGTAAGGAAGATTTAATCGGCGGTATATTTGAGAGCTGAAAACAGAGAACTGTTTCTCCTATCACCAGGAGCCAGGAAAGATTTGCTTCAAATTACAAAAATTATAGAAGACACCCCCTTCCCCCCAAAACCCAAGAAAGAAAAGAGAATCTTGACCAAATTAAACAGCAACTAATCTGCAGCTTACCTACAACACCAGAAACAGCAACTTCAACTTCACCACGTCCGCCAGGGCCTTTCATGTAAAGTCTATCTGCTTTGCCAGGAGACTGAGCAAGTGATAGAAGGCTTCCGAATCCAGACCTCCCAGCTGGAAATACAGAGAATAAGGATATATGAGCAACAAAAGAATCTCTCTAATCAACCATTTGKAAACTACAGGAAAAWSCAAATTCAATTGCATTAAACTCTTTAACTGAAACTAAAGGCTAAAAGTACTTCCAAATAAAATAAAATTTAACTACTTGATAATTCATGAAAAATCAATATCACAAATTCATTATTGGTTTAAGTTTGGAGTAAACAAGTCTCAGATTGGACAATCTTATTTGTTACAACAGTGAGTGGTTACCGCAGATGCAGTATTCCACGTTAAAAAAGGAAACATGGTGATTAGGCAGAGGAGGGCATCTAAAAACCCAAAAGGTTGTACTGATTAGGTGCATGTTTGGTTACATAGAAATTTTTTACTAAAGAAAATGAAGTGTAAAAGAATCTCCAGGTATTCCTTATTATCCTTTGTAGAAGAACAGAAATCATCAAAACAATGAATTGACATGACCATGATTATACCATAATATCTAATGTTCCTTCTGAAGGCTTTTTGCAGTGGAAGAATGTATTAAAGACTATGTCGAGACAGCACTCCTCCAAGATGACAGCTCAATTAGATCCCTTTAACAGAGTAGTGAAGAAGTTCGTACCCATAAACTTGTAAATATTTTATATGCTACTCATGAAAGAATTCTTGATGCTCTCCCCTCTAGTTTAGTAGTTACAGTCATTTGCAATGACCACACTTCATGGATGTGGTACAGCTTTACATTTCAAATTGCAGCAACTTTCTGCTGGGTTTTGTTAAACCATCAACATCATGATATTTCCCTTAAAGTCATTGTACGACACATTGTACAAAGTGTCATCACATATATTCGACAATTAAGAAATAACTATAAAAAACATGATGTAATGGATGAACCAAACTGATTTGGTTCACAGCACGATAGAGTTATAAAAGACGTTTACCATGGACAAGACAGGAAACAATAAACCATCAAGGACAGGGAAAGAGTTTCAAGTCCAAACTTTACCATCATATGCATCCCGGACCATTTGATAGCTAACAAATCCTGAGAAGATAGTAATCTGCACTGACAAACCACCACAGTGTAAATATACTCCAAAGACCTCACGTCCTTAAGTATGATACAAAAATCTGTAAAACATACCCAATAAATAGGATACTGATGGAATTCTTCAATTTTTGTATGAATATTGACAATCATGTGAAGGCAGCAAAACTCCGTAAAACAAACATTTCCTTAAAAATCATAGTGCAGAGGTAATAGAAGGAAATTATTTAATGAGAAAGAAAAATATGTCAAGTACCTGACACTTGGACACTGTAAGGAAGAGAAAATTAAAATAAAATAAAGGGAAAGGAGAAGAAAAATGAAAGTATCCTTCCATTCCAACTCATATTTTACAATAGATGGGTCCTCTTGCACGAATTTCTTTATAACTGTGAACACAACCCTATATGCATAAAGATAACAAGTAATGTGTATCATATGCATCTCCACATATCATTGCCTATGGGCACATGAATTGCAAGCTTCAAAATGTACCCACACCAGATACTCATTTCAACATATGCAGTTCACTGAAATTGCATAGCTGTGGAAAAAGTTAAGAAGAATAAATCATCCCTAAAGTCCATTACCAACTTCCTGTAATTTAGTGCCTCTTTTATCTGTGACTCTTGCAAGTAATAGTCACCTTAAAAGGAATTAGCTATTCTATATATCCCTCGAAATATGAAACAAAGCGAATCAATTCCACACCATTTAATTTTAGATGTGGCATAACGTATAAGTAACTTAAGTGCCCCTCAATGTTCTTCGGTTCACCACATGTTCCGATTATAGCTTTAAAATATCACAAATTTCCCACCTAAAAGATAAGTGTCCTTTCAATTTAAAGCATTCAGTTGAAAATGAAGGATTTGTGGCGCGTACAATTGAATGTGCTATTCCATCAAAGATAATTCATCCTAGAACACTCACTGAAACTGAAGTGGTACATGTTTTAAATAGAGATTTGCCTTTCTTTTATTTGCCATCAGTGCACTTGATTTTAGCAAAATATTGTGCAAACTAAAGTCATAACTCTACTTCCAAGCAAAAGGAGACTTAAGAGACAAGAACTGAAAATGGTTATTAAACCATAATGATGGTTAATTGGTTTCAGACCTTAGAACTTTTCATTTTTCCTCCATTAGTGTCTGTCTTCACGGGAGAAGTATCTCTTGGACTACCATGCGGAGAATTTTCACAGGGAAAAGCTGCCCCATCATTTGCATTAAGGATCACACAATAGCAATGGTCTACATCTGTCAAAACCTGCAAAAAGATGGGAACAAGGGAAAATGACGGCATGATAACAGAAGTTATCATGTGACTGGAATCATGTGGTTACTACAAGCAAAAGATCAATTCCATTAAGATGAACAAATCCAGTAAATCATTCCTCCTCATAATATTGATGTTGAATCAGTTGGTTTGGTTGGTAGTTCAACCCAACTATAGGATGCATGGCYAACACTACTTTTATCCTCAAAACCATCCTCAGCGAGGCCATTAAAGATGTCTATGACGAAAACCTAAAAGATGACCTTAAAGTAACAAATTGTGTGCGGTAGATTATAAAATCTAACCACAGGAAGTAGGGACTAACCACTGCGTCAAATGTGGAATCAAAGTCATCAACAGCAAAACATATATCAGGATAGGCAGCTGTTGTTTGTGCTTCCTGAAAGATCACAAAATGAAACTGTGAAATCAGATCGTCAAAAGTTTCAGTAGAAGAGTATGACAGGAAGTTTTCAAAGAGACAAGGAAACCTGCCTTCCTCGAGTCCAAATGAAAATTTATACGACTTGGAGATGCATATACAGTCTTCAAAACCTGAAAATACCCGAAAACAATCTGTGTGTTCAGATTGACCAAAATGTCTAGAAGAACAGCTTAAGAGTGTAACAAGTACAGGACACCAGAGGTTAAGTGTTAAGCCAGACGTTGCCATACATCAATTTTCAATCTATTATCATGTCTTTTTCACCCATGATTCTTTTTTATTTTCTTTTAATATTCATAGTTACTTGATTTGTAATTTTCCTTTTAAGTCGGAGCAACATTTTTACTCTTATTTGAAGATTTAAATTACAATGTGTATTTTAGTGAAGAACCAGAAGCTCCAAATTCAAAGGCTATATCAACTTTGAAGGGAAACTAACATACTTTGTGAAACAATAGGCAGATGTCTATGATTAACAGCCTCTACAATGTAATGGAGATACCTTGTATATAGGAGATAATGTTTTGCCTTGGCCACTCTGATAATTCTGGAGCACCTGATGACTGAAAAGAAAACATAATTCTCAAGAATATTAATTTTTATGCCYATAAACCTAATGAGCAAACTAACGACTCTTCATTCTCATGCATTACTGCACTAATATTAAAGAATTAAAAGACTAATATAAACAAGAAAAGGAAACCATGCGGAGAGTCATGATTTACATATCTAGACTATACACTTAATTACACCAAATCTTGATACCTTAAATAATAAAAGTAATACTCCATCACCAAAAGAATTTTCAAAATTAACATACCAGAAATTGATATTGGCATGGTACCTTTCTATCAAACTAAAATGTTCAACCTAAGATAAAGAGGCAAAGATATACACTATCTTCACTTCTAAAGTATAAATGCATGGTGCACAGAGAAAAAGAAACTTACCTACAAATTGCAACTGTTATGGTAAAGGATGTGTGAGCAATTAAATTCAAGTAAAACGATCGCATCCAATCCACCTCTGCGAAATCCTCACCGACTAATTCATCCAACTGCTAGAAAAACACAGAAGGTCAATCTTGCAGGAAATACATTGTCTTAGGTAACAAGAATTCCAGAACGAAATACTATAACAACAGTAGTTCATATATTTATTATCAGCTCATTCCATTGACTATATTGTCCAGTGACAAAATCCAATGACCAATCAAGTGATTTGATTTATATCTTGGCACACCCAATATCAAGCTGAGCTATTTATGCATGTAAAGGTGTCAGACGTTTAACCTTTACACATGACTATATAACCTTTAAGCTGATTTTACCTTAGGTGCCCACCTGCGTACAAAGAAAGGCGAATCACCTTTGACATGGTCATTGGAACCATATCCATCTACAACCTGTTACAAAAACATATTTTATCAGATTCAGAAAAGGTATATGTTACTAATCATTGGCTGCAAGAATAAATTGAGCATAGTAAAAGAAGCACGTTACCGTTTTCCGGACAAAGAATAACATATCATCATCCTGACGTCCCCTAGCCTCCCTACCACGAAGAAAGTACAAGTCCATCACATCGTGCCAGAAGTGCGAATCCATTTCTACATCAGAACCATCTTCATGATCTACTGTAGTTTTCCCTAATAATTTGGAATGCTTCTTCACCATACTCAACAACTCAAACCTGTAATATTTGGGCAACAGAGAAGAACATAAATAGGTGTAGGAGATTTAATTTTCCTTCTGATGTTTATTGTTGTCAGATTCATAAACTAACAGATGTAACTAATAATTTGGCTTTAATTACTTGAACTATCAAACAGCTTCAAGGGAATTGAAACATTCGAGACCAAGTCCATCAATATCCAAAGCGTGAAATCAGTTGAGAAATTAAGTAATGGAAATGGAAGGAAAATGACTCGAGCACAAACTATCCTGATTTCATTTTTTTATCACTATTAATGATGTTAACCGAAAAGAATAATACGATTGCTTAGCATTTCCTTTTCTTTACCTCGCCAGTTGTCCAGTTTGAAATTAAAGCCAAAACCATCCAGATTTCATTTTTCTATGTCAAAATTACTACATATAGAATAGAGGGAGGGAACAAAGGAAGTCTAAAACTAGCGCAAATTATAATTGCTCAGTTCATCGAATCAAAATCAACTAGTTCGATCAATACTAAGCCGCATGGTTTAAAGCTCAAACCTATTCGAACAAAGAATAGCATTGCAAATTGCAATAGAACCAGAATTTGATATAGTTTGACCACAAAGGAAATAAAATTTTTGACGTTTTACCTGCTAGGGGTTTGGTCTCCATCGCCGAGCATTTTAGTATCAATTCAGACGTTTCTCCTGCCGCTTCCTTCTTAAATTCAATCAATTGCAGAGAGAAATTTCAACTGAATCGGAAGACGAAGTAACAAGCAGAAGAATGTTGGATTTCGTAAAGAGGGAGTTAATTTGATACTTGATGAATTGTACTAAGCAATATGTTTGTTCGGCGCCACGCGGAGCCGAGCGTAGTCTTTCTCTCGCTCCTCGGGAATAATAACGGTTGGCTCTCGCAGCGTATTTTCGGATGAGAGAAGCAACTATATGATTGTTAGCATTACTTTTACTAACTATATTCGCGTGATTTTAATTACGGTTTGTGTTTGCAGACAGAAACACTAAAACAATTACTGATCTATTACATTTTCGATCTTATATTTTACTACCATCTAATTTTTCATTGTGTCATTTTATACTTAATAATTGGTTCTTTCTCTTTTATTTTTCCTCTTTTCACTAAGTTAACAGTAAATTGTATCCAGCTCTAGTGGTAATTTTTCTTTTTAAAGATAGATTGTTTTCTAAAATTACTTTTAACTTGTATTTGATTTTTCATATCGTTTAATATATCATTTAATATATTATTTACTATTGTCAATTTATTAAAATTTGATGAAAAATTATTTAAGTTTTAAAAATAAATAATTATTGATCTGACTAAATGAAGAATATAAAATATGTGTAAATTAAAAAGGCTGACATCATGAGATAGGTTCGTGGAATATGCTGCAAGACGGATGATCCAAGAGAAAGAAGAATTACATATAAATAAGTGAGGTAGTCTTAAAATGGTTCTTAAATTGTAATAAAATTTTAATTAAGAGTTTTGTTTTCTATTTTTTAATTAAATATTTCAATTTGTCACAGAACTTCAATTTAATCATTCTATCATACTCATTCCATCTCATGAACGATCAATCCTCTTAAAGTTAAATGGTAACGTTTTATGTAAAAATTGAAACGTATTTTCAAATAAAAGTGTAATAATGAAAGACGAAATTGAGTTTGTGAGAATTAATTAATTAATATAACTTATCAAATTATAAAAAGTGAAATAAAAAATTTGAAGCATTCTTCACACTTAATAAAATTAATGCAAGATATTATTAATCTATTCATTATCTTTTTCCTTGTTGAATATTTTATTCTGAAAAACTTTTTTGTTTTTTTTGAACTAAAATTTGATACTACATGCGTTATACTGTACATTGTAAAGAAACTCACCGGTCATTTACCTTATTCTAGGATTGAACCTTGATTCTTTGATGTTTGAGGCAATGCTTATTTCAGGACGAAAGCATTTTGAATCCAATAATTTTAGATGGTTGAACAATTTGACAGCTTTATGCCCCAAGGCATTCCCAAGGCTCAGAAACTAGATTTGCTGCCCACTTTCCTTCCAGTCATCTCTGGTTGCTCCCCAGAGCCCCACCGCCACTCTCTCTCTCTGGCTTCATACCCTCATTCTTCATTGATTATTTTCTTCCACCCATCCCTACCTCTAACTCTCCCAGCAGCAGATGCTCCTTAAATCTGACTGCTGCACCATCATTACTTCCTTTTTGTTAGTAGACAAGCTAATGGTGTTTCTGTAGTCAGTATACATAACTTTTCTTCTTCTCCGTTGTTGTGCGGTGATTTTGTTTCTTTTTCTGTTTTTTTTCCAGATTATCTCAAAAAGACACTGTCATTTAGTTTTCTGCAACAATAGCCTTTACCAATTTTTTGTCATTCTCTGGGGCCTTAGTTTTTGGAATCTGTAATAAACATGTCCATCATCTTAAACATTCGGAACTCATATGATTTTGTAGATTTGTACAATTTGGCCCGGAGGTGAAGTGCCACTGCGGTGGTGCAAATTGTCAAGGCTATCCGGGAATCAAAAGAAAAATGAGCAGAGTGGACTTGTGCCATAATCATTAATGCATGAATCATATTTTGCTATTTTGTATAGGCCATCGATGTTGTATATTGCTTTTGTCACCAGATTATATCGAAAGGGGGGAAAAAAAAAAGGGAAATTGAAGAAAAAAAGGAACAATATAACCCCATTTTTTTACTTATTAGTGGGGTTCATATATATATAATGTCTGTGTGTGAAAAATATATAAAGATTGTACATTGAACAACCCTTGTCCAATATATGATGATTTTCATTATTTCAATTCATGAAAGGTGAAAAAAAATTTTTTTTGCCTTTAATTTCTTTTTTTAAAAATATCTTTAATCGTTTTGTTTATTTCTATTCATGGGTCGCCTTCGTTTATCTCTTCTCTACTCTACTCTCTCTATGGATCCCTTTATGATTGTCAAGAGAGAATTCTATGCTTGTCTTTCGTCCTTTGTTTTGTGTTTCGAGGGGTAAAAATGCCATGTTTATGGTCGGTTAATATGGTCCTTGTCATGTACTTAAGTTTAACAATAAAAATGTAATTCTTGTTTTATTAATTTCAATATTTTTTTCAATCGAATAAAAATCTTCATCGTTAATGAATTTGAAATAAATATATTTTCACATAAAGTTTTATAATATTTTTAGAAATTTATTTGTAAAATTCTATAGATTTTGTAAGCTCATGCTGTAGTTGACATATACATTAATAACATTCGGACTAACAAACTTGTGCTATAAAAGCAGTTTCATACATTGCTTCTGCTCCAAATAATAGTGATTTTTAGAGGCCCATCCAGATTGGTAAAAAGTCCATAAATTATTCTGATTGCAAACTAAGMATTCATTGAGAAAAGAGGGTGGAAAAGAATTCAAGATTGGTSGAAAAGTCAAAGAAAAAAATGCCAAGCAATTTATATTCTATAAAATATTAGAAAAAACGCATCATACTTCTCCCGCCGTATTCTTTAAATCAACAGATATGCATATGTCCTTTTGGCTTATACAGTAGGTAGCTCTTTTCATCAGCTTCCCCTACAATGACCCTTCTGCTGGGACGATATAATGACTATATTATACAATTTGATAATGAAAGTTTCATCTCATATTATAGATTTTAAATGCTTGTTGTTTAAATTCAAATTATAATATTATTTTAATCTTCTTTTGCTTGATCTGTCGTATCTGTTTGCTTTCTAAAAATCAAGAAATTGATCGTCAATATATTATTTAAAATATTTATTCTACGATGATTGACGATATATAATCCAATTTCTATCAATTAATCATTTTAAAATTATATAAATTTTATTAATTTTAAATATATTAATCAATCGATAAATTAATAATTCAATCATTTATCTAATGTACTAATTAAGGTGTTTTATTTACCGATYTACAGTTTAACACTAACTGCTTTGGACATTCAACGGCAATATTCTATCAAATTTTTGCTTTTGTGGTTTTGAAGTATCCCTAATGCCTAAATATGGCAGCCTTTCCGTACTCCAGGCCACAAAGCATAATGATCTAGAAACTTCTAGGATACCAAATGGAAGCAGTTGTCAGTGCCTCCATCCATGTACATATGGGCATCAAATCTTCCACAGAAAATCACAAAAGTGAAATTAAAAAAATACGAATTATTTTTTTTCAATATTTAATAATAATAATCAAAAGTTAATCAAAGGCAAAGTTGAGTTTTTAACGAATCAATTAATTCATATAACATGTGAAATTTTATAAAAATATGATAGAAAATTTGATGCGATTTTCACGCTTAATAAAATTATATTAAGATATTATTAATCGAATTTATCATCTCTTTTTACGTTGAACATTTTATCTCGAAACTTAAAATTTCACTGACATTTGATATTATATGCATTGTAAAGAAATTCACCAATCATTTTCTCTTTTCTAGTATTGAACCTTGATTCTTGATGTTAGAGAGGCAAAACTTGTTTCAAGTTCTTCTAGAACGTTTTAACTAGTAGAAGAGTGGGACGGTGGAATTGTGTATTGCTATCTCCATTTTTAGGGGAAATGCGGAGTCTCTTCTTCCAGTTATATGTAAGGCATATTTTCTCTTCCTTGTATTCAACTTTTGGGCTTTCTTCCTTGACGCAGAGTTCTTATTTTATATATTTGTATTTGTCGATTATAATTGAATGTGTAAATTATTCTCGTATTTATAATAATAATAAATTAAGATACTCTCATATTTCATAGGCAAAATCATACCGTGACAACACAAAATCCTAGGATTCCATAAGGTTTTAACGTAGAAAATCAAAAGTAAAAGCGAAGTAGAGCTTTTGAATTGACAAGAGTATGACAACCTAAACGACAGCATCATGCATAATCATGGGAAAAGATATTTTAGCAATAACTAAAGTTACTTGAACGTTGTTTCCTTTTCTGTACCGCAAATTGCTAAATATAAGAATTAAGCCCCCCATGCATATTGCTCTCTTTCTGCCAATTTGGTACTCCAAGTAGATTTTTCCTTTCTGACCCGTATTTCATAGTCTCCTTTAACGTTATATGGTTGTCCTGCTATTATTACTTAAATAATTAATCATTCCTCTTCTTTCTTCATCTAATACGTGAGAATCTTTCCCTGATTAGAAACAGCAGAGTTGGTGAGGGAAATTACAGAAGCTGCTCAATAATTGAGCTTGTTCTGGCAGTGCATGTGACTCGGAGAATTGGTGGAAAAACTGCAAATCTCCGATCAATTTGGCTATCAAAAGCAAGCCTATTAAGCAAGAAAGATTTACTAGCTTTGATTTATCAGAAGAAAACCATGTTTTGTTCTCAGCTTCCAGAAATGAAAAGACAAATTTCACACAGTTGATTTCAATAGTGGTAATCGGAGCATAAAGATTCTCTATAGATATTTAAGAAAACATGATTAGCTGAAGTGGGATATTACATATCCAATCACATATATAATTTTCTTTTCCAACAGAGAATATTAATAAAGAAACAAAGAAAAACCAGCAAACATTTCTGATCGTTTCCATTCTCATGATCTTCCCAAACCCAAACCAAGAACATAATTATAACTGGCTGCAAGTCCAGGACGATCGGTAAATCAACTCACCTTCAGCTTTTCTTCTTCGATCAGGCTGTCATTTTCAGTGCTGATCAGCAAAGGCAGTTCTACTTTTCTTCCCTTTATTCGTCGGCCTTCTCCGACTGCAGCTGCTGCTCTCGCGTTGAAGATTTCCATCGTTGAAGATCAAGGGCAGATCATTTGCATCGTCGCCATCGTCTGCGGTGGCAATTCGGATGCAAGAACACCTTTCTAAAGACGCAAAAAATGCACTCGCAACACCATTGATGATCCACATGGCTACACCATCAAGCTTTCCACAGCCTGCAGGTGAGGCATGGTCGGATTGAGATCGGACCCTGGATTCAACTGAATTGGCTCTCAAATTGAAGAAGCTGGCGCAACTTGTGGAGGTTGTTGCTGCCATGAATTAGATAAAATCCAAGTTTTTGGCCAGCAGAGAGAAGCTCTCTTTGAGGTGTCTTCCTTTCACCCTCTAGGAGTATTTTTAGCTCTCTTGCTAGGTTGGTCGAGTTATGTTGACACAACCCTATGGTGCCACACATATACAATTTGCTTCCCAAATAATGAGAAGGTAAACTATTACCCCGTGTGTGGTAGCGGTTACTTTCTTTTCTAAGGTGTTTATACTTTTGGGGTTAGATCAGGTATTATTATTTTCCTTTTAATTTTATACTAAAGCGTCACATTTATATTAAATAATTTTAAAGTATTTTTTTCTTATTTAATAAATATATTACTACCATTTGTAAGGTAAAATTTTCATATCTCATGTCCATACAATGATTTCTTCATGATTTTTAACTATTGAATCACAAGATCACATTAAATTCATAAATAGTTAATCYAATGTCGAAAAAGCGGGATAAAAGAAATTTTAGTGTAAATATGAGATTATGATATCTCATATTAGACAGAATAGTTATCAAGAATTAGTTCTCTTTTGAAACTCAATAATTTCTCACTAGCAAAACTAATTTAAATCAAACATAAGTTGTTTATGTAGAATTTGACTCTTATTCAAAAATTTTTTTATCGAAAACTCTTTTAATAGGGCACCATATACGTGGAGTCAAATATAATACTTTATTTTAACCGAACAATTCATTTATGAAAAGCGTTAGAATTATCAAAAATTACTTTTTGCGCGTGCATTCATGAATGAAAAATTATTGGCATGCCTAGATGAATAATTAAGTTGAAATAATGAGCAAAATATAGAAACGCATGACTGGTATCTTCGAGTGGCATAGGTTCATGCCAAAGAAGGACAAGTTGTCACCTACAAAGTACTAACTACTATGCCGCTTTATCTTGAAAAGACCTTTTTCCCCACAAAATTAGGGGTACATGCAGATAGTTTGAATTAATCGTCGAGGCATGACACTGTTAGAGCAATAAAATAACAATAACATAATGCATTATTGMAATTGACTTTTGCTTTACAAAGGAGAAGAGATAGGGCGAGGGGTAGCTTTGTCATAACGTTGTGCATATGTGTATAGCCATCAGTCATGATCTCAGTGCTTAAACAAATGCAGACATGAAAAAGAATGGGAAGATTTGGACCTGATTCGGAATAAAAATAGAGAGGAAGCATTCTAAACATAATCATGAGATCCAAAGCTTAAAATTTACTTTTTCATCATGCGTATAATTTCCTTTTCTTTTTTTTTTTTTCTCCTTTCTCCTTTCTTCCCCCTCCACCATTTCATTGCCGGTTTAAGATTTCTTTTACCAATCTAAAAAGCTAAAAAGTAGCTTATGAGACCATAACAGTCAATGTATATTTAATGTAATTTTTAAATTAAAAAATTTAAAATTCAAAGTTGAATTTATGAATAAAGTATTAGATCGATCATCATTAGATCAAGGTGTTAAAATTTTAAAATAAAAGTGTAAATAAGCAGCCGGGCTAATTAATCCGATAAGTTGTCCGCGAGCTTGACGTATGTGAACATGGATTGTTGATTATGAGAGCTCATGTTCTAGGGCGACCTCGGATCTCGGTGCAGATAAAAAATTTATAAAGAAAACAATCTCGGTTCAAGAACAATGTTGTTCTCTGGGAGAAGCTACAACCCCCAMGCCTCCCTCCCTCAGGGAAAATATATARGAAATTTCTTTCCTTGCATTTTTATTGTTTTTTCCMTCAYTACTTGAGAAACAAAAATATTATTTAGGGGGMCAATCACTAACCCGTRAGACATGGGCTTTTCGGTATCGTCTCCTCCYTAACAATGTATGTTGGGCTTATTTCGAGGATACAGTGGATCCTATAGTCTTCTTCTTGTCTCAAGATAACTCYAATTAAAGCCCATAGTCCAATTGCATCCTATAAATCAATTAGCATATCTAAACCCTAAAAGCAAATTCACCAATCGTCATTGCAGCCGTCGTCCCGTCGTCGCAGCTTGCAGCGCCATGGCATCAGAGAAGAAATTAAACAACCCAATGAGGGAGATCAAGGTCCAGAAGCTGGTACTCAACATCTCCGTCGGAGAGAGCGGTGATCGTCTCACCAGAGCTGCCAAGGTCTTGGAACAACTCAGTGGCCAAACCCCGGTMTTCTCCAAGGCTCGATACACTGTGAGGTCCTTCGGAATTCGGCGTAATGAGAAGATTGCATGCTATGTCACTGTAAGAGGTGACAAGGCAATGCAACTCCTGGAGAGTGGGCTGAAGGTTAAGGAATATGAGCTCTTGAGGAGAAACTTCAGTGATACTGGCTGTTTTGGTTTTGGCATTCAGGAGCACATCGATCTTGGAATCAAGTATGACCCTTCAACTGGTATTTATGGTATGGATTTCTATGTGGTCTTGGAGCGCCCTGGTTACCGAGTAGCACGTCGGCGTAGGTGCAAGGCTCGTGTTGGGATTCAGCACAGAGTCACAAAAGAGGATGCCATGAAATGGTTCCAGGTCAAGTATGAAGGTGTCATCCTTAACAAGTCTCAGAATATCACTGCTTAGATTGGGCACTAGCTAGAAACCTTTAGAAATTTTATGCATTTTGTAGACCAATCCTACTGATAATGAGTTGAAATGTTTGTTGGATTTGCTTTGTTATTGAATCCTGATATATTTACTTTTCTCAACTTCTTTTTGGAATGAGTATCTAGTTATTCCCCTTGTATGAGAAAAAAGGGGAAGAATATATACCATTTTACTGAAGAAATCAAGAAATGCACCGCAGGATATATGAATTGAAATTATTCTTATACGTTACATCCTTCTTGTGTCTTTGAGGACGAAAGATTTTCTCTTTTTTCATCTACATTCTCTGCTTAAGAGATGGCCAAAATTACTCATTTGCCCTGGGGAATTCTCAGGCGACTTTATCATTTTGTTGCTTGATTTGACGTCGACCAAATATTAGAAAAGAATAACTCATTCCATCAAAAAAGATAAATTCTCCAGGATCATAAATCCAATAATTTGAAAATGGGGCTTTGAGGTGATAATTGATGATTATCAGATTTATCGTTGAGAAATACCTTGAAGATGAAATTCTAACTTATAATAGGGATGAATTTATCATTCTGGTTTCCCTCTCTAACCCAATTATTACATTCTACATTGATAAGTTAGATTCTGGTAATTGTAACACTTAGTAAACAATTTATATTAACTTCATATCGGACAATCAAACAAATCGTAACGTCCAATTTGTTGAAATTACATTGCCAACTAAAAAATAAAGTATTCTTGGTCAAGTAAATTTGGTGACAAAATATTTTTGGTCATTAAGATTCACGCTACTATATTAAGGAAGCCTCTTAAGCTTTTCCCACTTAAAACTTTCCCTATAAATAGAAGTGAAGTTGATCATCCATTCATCTATTCTTAAAAAAAAAAAAAAAAGAGTTGTGAGTGAATACCATATAACTATTGCATTTGAGTTATAATATTGTATTTGGAGTTTCTATATCAATAAATTGAGAGTATTTTGTTGCTTCACATATTTGAGATTAAGTATTGTTGTTGCGTATTTATATACACCAACAATATTTAGCCCTAGAATTCGTCTTCAAATTCTCAACAATTGGTATCAGAGCCAGGTTCAATCCAATCGACTGAAATAGTTGAAAATCATGGTGGATTTTACTAACTCTATTGAAAAGCTCAACAACAACAATTATGGATCATGGAGTGCTCSAATCAAATTCTATGTCAATGGAAGTAATACAACACCACCAAGGGAGTCCAGAAGCACAAGCACAATTAGCGACACATCAACCTCAACACCAGCGACACCTGCAAGACTAGATGCTGCTGCTCAAAACACAGCTATAGACTCTGACGCCTTGAAAAATGGAAGATTAAGGCAGGTAAAGCCATGTATGCCTTAACAYTGGCTCTAGAAGATGATTTCATATAGCGGATCAAAGATGCCCAAATGCCAAAGGAGGCTTGGGATACGTTGACATCTATTTTTGCCAAGAAGAATGATGCCAAATTACGAAGGCTCGAAAATGAGCTTTTATCGATCTCCCAYAGAGGTATGTCAATTAGTCAATATTTCTCAAAAGTGAAATCTTTGCGTGATGAGATTTCAAAGCTAGATCCAGAGAGCGGTATTACCATAACCAAGATGAAGAGAGTTATCGTCCATGGGTTGAAGCCGGAATACAAGAGTATTGTCACGARGACTCGGGGCTGGGCCACCGAACCAAGTTTAGCAGATCTGGAGAATTTGCTAATTAATGAGGAGGATCTTGACAAATCCACGTCTAGCCAACGCACACACAGTGAAGAGAATGCACTCTTCATCAATAGAAGAGATGATCGAGGATGCGGTCGAGGTCGAGGACGAGGATGAGGACGTGGTGCTGGGTGATTCAATAATCAAGAAAGAGGCGTACGACAAAACCATGATAGAGGTTTCCAATTAGAGGGAGCTCGAGGAGCTCAAACTGGTGGACGAAACCAGATTAAATGGAAATCAAAATATCGTCAAAGTGATGAATGTTTCAACTGCGGCAAGAAGGGACATTACGCAAGGGATTGCTGGTCCAATAAAGTTGAAGGAAATGCCGCAACATCCTCCAAGAATGAGAGTCATGGAGAAGAAGATTGGGAGTTCGAGACATCCTTTTTTGTGGAAGAAGTAGATGCTGGTACCGCACAAAGGAAAGTCCCTACAGAGGAATTTGGACTTACAGCGGTAAGTGACTACTTAATTGATTACAAGAGTGATTGGATAGTTGATTTAGGATGTTCCAATCATATGACCGGGGATGAGTCAAAGCTCTTGAGTATGACCAAGTACAATGGAGATCGAGTTGTTGTAACAGCAAGCAACACTCATATTCCATAGCACATATTGGCAAGATGAAGCTACCCCAAAGATATGGCCATGATGAAGTTCAACTCCCAAATGTTTATCATGTCCCAGGAATTAAGAAGAACCTGTTGTCAGTATCAAAATTGACTACTTCAGGTAATTATGCTGTATTCGGTCCAGATGATGTAAAAGTGTATCGAAATTGGAAGGCTACAAGTACGCCAATTCTGGAAGGATGAAGAATGGAAGCTGTCTATGTGATGTCAYCTGAAYCRGCCTATGTAGACAAGGCAAGGCGAAGTGATACTGGAGATTTGTGGCATGCAAGGCTTGGACATGTCAATTATAGCAAATTGAAGATTATGATGCAGAAGTCGATGGTTAAGGGACTTCCACAACTAGAGATCCGCAATGATATTGRATGTGCGAGATGTCAYTATGGTAAGGCACATCAATTACCTTACAAAGAGTTAAAGTTTAGAGCGAAGGAGCCGTTGTGCTGGTTCACTCTGATTTGCTTGGGAAGATTAGACAACCATCAACCCGTGGTTATCAATATATGATAACTTTTATTGATGACTTCTCAAGGTATGTATAGGTATATTTGTTGAAGAATAAGGATGAGGCTTTTGGAAAGTTCAAGAAATTTAAAGATATAGTGTAACATGAGTTCAGGAGAAAGATCAAGTGCTTGCCCACTGATAATYGAGGAGAGTACACTTCAAGGAAGTTCAACAACTACCTCAAGGTGTGTAACATTCGGAGACAACTCACCTGTGCAAATACTCCACGCAGAACGGAGTAGTAGAAAGGAAGAATCGCCACCTAGTGGAGATATGCCGGAGTCTTCTTCATGCCAAGAATGTTGATACAAGATTTTGGGCAGAATGCATGAAGATAGTAGTCTATATCACCAACAGGCTACCACAACCGAGGCTTAGATTTGTCTCACCATTTGAGAAGTTAAACRATGTAAGGCCTACTGTCAATTACTTTAAAGTTTTTGGTTGTGTATGTTACGTGTTTATCGTAGATGAACATCGTAGCAAGTTTGACAAGAAGGCGGTTCGCTGCATATTTGTGGGATACAATGAACAAAAGAAAGGCTGGAGGTGTGTTGATCCAAACACAAATAAAGTATATGTCTCACGAAATGTTGCATTCGATGAGGCTTTGTCATGGTGGGAAAACAAAGCGATGTTACCAGACACACAGGAGCTGCAAAAAAAGCTCCATATGAAGTTGCAAGACTCAGTGGAATTGGAGGAGCCAAAGTCCCCAAAAGATGGACTATCCCAAGAATCAAAGGTTCAATCCAAGTTGAGAAGTCCTTGGAGAATAGGTGTCTATGAGACACCAGAGGAGGTGCAAAATAGTCAACTAAAGAAGCAGCAAGAACAACAAATACAAGGTGAATTGCGAAGGTCTGCTAGAGAAAGGAGGCTGAATCCGAAGTACATAGATGCTGCCTATGCTGAGGTCAAGGAACCAACTACATTTGAAGAAGCATCAAAGAGTCCCGAATGGAGGAAGGCCATGGAGGAAGAGATTTTGCCACTTAAGCAAAATCAAACTTGGGATTTAGTTTCAAAACCTGAAGGCGTAAAACCATATCTTGCAAATGGGTTTACAAGTTGAAGATTTGCTCAGATGGAACGATAGAGCAATACAAGGCTCGGTTAGTTGTTCGTGGGTTTTCTAAGAGTATGGGATTGATTACAATGAGACGTTCAGTCCAGTGGCTAAGATTACTACCGTTCGAGTCTTACTAGCCCTTGCAAGTGGTAAATCATGGATATTGTGGCAAATGGACGTGAAGAATGCCTTCCTACACGGGGAACTTGATCATGACATTTARATCGATCAACCCCAAAGATTTGTGAATCAGGAGAAGCTAAATTATGTGTGCAAATTGAAGAAGGCATTGTATGGCTTGAAGTAGGCACCAAGAGCATGGTACGGTAAGATTGCTTTGTTCCTAGTACAAAGTTGTTATCATGTTGCCCCAGCAGACTTGAGCTTGTTCGTGAAAGCTCAAGGAGACAAGCTACCAGTTGTACTTGTGTATGTGGACGATTTGATCATCACAGGAGACGACATAGCTGAGATTCAGCAGACAAGGTCAAACTTGTCAATCAGATTTCAAATGAAGAAGCTTGGACAACTGAAGCATTTTCTAGGTTTGGAGGTCGAAAGAAGCGACAGAGGCATATTTCTTGGTCAGCAAAAATATGCAAGAGATATGCTTCAAAAGTTTYGGCTAGATGACTGCAAGCCGATCTCTACACCAATGGAGCCAAACTTGAAGTTCTATATCAATGACGGGAAAGACTTGAAGGATACAACGATGTATCGACAAATAGTAGGTAGTCTTATCTACCTAACTCCTTCTAGACCTGACATTGCCTTTGCAGTTGGTGTTGTTAGCAGATTCATGTAGGATCCAAGAAAGCCACA
>MEJB01000017.1:5346098-5389346 GCA_001752375.1 Rhazya stricta
TGCAACGAAGTTTTTCGATTTTGGAGAAATGCTTGGGATGATAAAACATTTGGGAGAGGTTGGCAATGAGAGGGAGTGTTGAAATTACATTGCTAACCAAGAAARAAAGTATTCTTAGTCAAGTAAATTTGGTGACAAAGTATCCTTTTGGTCATTAAGTTTCACACTACTATGTCAAGGAAGCCTCCCAAACTTTTCCCACTTAGAACTTCCCCTATAAATAGAGGTGAAGTTAATCATCCATTCATCTATTGTCAAAAAAAAAAAAAAAAAAAAAGAGTTGTGAGTGAATACAATATAACTATTGCATTTGGGTTGTAGTATTGTATTTGGAGTTTCTATAAATTGAGAGTATTTTATTGATCCACATATTTGAGGTTAAGTATTGTTGTTGCGTATTTATATGTACCAACAGTATTTAGCGTGATAATTCGTCTTCAAATTCTCAACACAATTTTGAACCATTATCGAGTCCAAATTTGGAAAGAGAAAGAAGGGAGAACACATCAAGTAGCACTTTGCTTAGCATGACCGGTCATAATTCGGCTGGCCCTCCCTTCGCATAAATTACATGATATCCCGTTCAAGCAATTAAATATGATTCCTAATAATTCAACATTTTAGTATGGAAAATTCACAAGTGATATATTCTCCAGGATTTATGTCTATATTTCTTTGATTCTTTCGATCTTTTGTTGATATTTAGAATATTTTGATTTGCTCTCATTAATTCATGTACTAAAACTTTGAATTTCCATTTATTCCTCTCCTCTTTTCTTCTACAAAATCCCTCCATCCCATTCATTTTCTCGTCTCACTCAACAAYTTACCAGCAAAATGTCTAAGTGCAGCATTCTTTTCATGGTCGCCATTCTCTTCTTGTTCGCCCTCGTCTTCGCTGCTCGCCCTGATTCTTCTTTAGTGGAAGCCAAGGAAAAGGTAAATCCCAACTCGTAGATGAATATCTTTTTGTCCCTGAGTTCGTTCTAAATCTCTTCCCTTGATATTTTAGAAGAAAAGGAACCAAAAAAAAAAAAAAAAAAACCTAATTCCTTGTTAATTGAGAAAAGGGGAAAAAGAAGATCAGGAGACAAGAAAAAAAAAAAAAAAAAAACCTAATCTTCTTGAACGATGCTATTATTTCAATGATATATGGCAAATTTTCTTTTCTGGTGCAAAGGGAGCGGCGAAGGTAGGAGTTGAAGCGATAAGCTGCAAGCCCACATAGATTACATATATACACAGGCTCACCTTGATTATATGCATACCCAAGCAGCCACCCCTACACCCATCTCGCACTGATGATATATTACATACTTGAAGTGGTAGTTATATGCCAATGAATATAAATTCTTGTTGAAAATTTCTGCTTTTTGTTCATAGCAAAGGAAGGGAAAAAAGTTGTTTTGTGTCCTAGTTCACTAATTGGATATCCTCCTTTTTAATAGAAAAGTCAGATTTCACACAGGAATACATTGATCCAAAACACTTGCATTATATCAAAACTTTGTCATACGTTGCATGAAAGACAGCCGATCCATCTTGAAGAATATGCCCAGAAGGCAGAAATCACCTCATGCCTTTCACCTCAAGTCCAATATTAGCTCGCTTCTCTCTACTTTCACGTCTTGGGAGGCTCCACATGTACAGTAAGGCCATTCCAAATCTCAAACTCTTCAGTCTATAGAAGAAATATGTCAAGTTGAACACTTTTGGCGGTGGCTATTCTCTTCATTTTCTTCATCCTAACATGCTCTGCTCGCTCCAAACCTTCGCTGGTGAAAACCCAGTACAAGGAAAGTGATCAACTTTTGTTATTCTCGTCATGAATTGGATCAGAATTTATACAGGTTCTGGCAAATCTCTAATGGTTCTAGATTCTCAGGAATCAATAAGTGAAACAGATGCCAAAATCATTTCCCGAGTGTAATAGAAGCAAAAGAATCAGCCTGTCAATTTCATACAAGAAGACCATTAAACACCAATTAGAAATAGGTGCATGTACTGGCAAAAGAGAAAAATATAGTCATATGTCCTTCGTCTCACTTTTTCCAGGCATACTAATTCTACAGGACTCATCAACACCAGTAGATGCTTGAACTCAAGATGCATGAAGTGGATTGATTTTGACTTCTCTAATCATGCAAATCAGATGCTAGAGACCATTTTGAAACTCAGTTAAGCTTCTTTAATGCAAGAAGACGACTATTGTTGTGCTGGAATGTGAAATGTCCGTTAAGATGATAGACAAACAATTCTCATGCTCCAACAGTTTCAGCTAATTATGAGATTTTAACAAGTTAAATAGCTGAGTTGCCTTGATCCTCATAATATAATCTTCAAACAGCAGAAAGCACTTGAGAATCAACCACTAAATGGGGCATGGAATCAAGTCAACTTCCACTTCTGATGAATGATGGATAACTTTGCTTATGGAACATTGACTAAAAAGCAAAATTAATGAACCCTCGGAGCAAAACATTCAGCAGAGTAAGAAATTTAAAGCTGAACTCCAGATCAAAATTGAGTTTCAGTTTCAAAAAAATCTTCAACGGTTCATTTGCAGTTGTTACTCATGGAATRTCCRCAATTCTCTTAAAATGCGATAAGGAAAATGATGATCCTTTAATGATTGTTGCAACTTTTTGACCAGTTTAAAAGCCAGAAAATATTATTCTTTAAAAAATTACTGCAACAGGCCACATTTCACCGAATCTCCATTACAGATGACAAGGGAATTCCCAGGAAAGGGAAAATTATGAACTCTCATGCTGTCCAGGGATATCTTCTGTACATTTATGCATCTTGAGAGAAAATGGAGAACTACTACATATACAGCATCATCTCCCTCAGCTATCATAAAAGTAGCTTTCTTTAAAACTAGAATGTAACGTGGATATGATTCTTTTTCAGAAACACCTGATATGTAATCATGTTTATTTTATGATAATATTTCTTTTCTTTGATGATTAACCTAAACACTAAGCAGTAAACTCAGATTTTTTTTAAAGATAATACCCCTAAACTCAGATTTTTTTTTTTTTTAAAAGATAATACTCCTCCCCTGTAGAATATACTTCACCTTAAAATTCAGATTGGTGAACTCTTTGAAATTACCCATTCGAATTTCGGCTCCACATGAAATAGCAGCAATAAGAATACCAGTGCATACAGTTTAAGAAATCCAGACATGAATTGTTATAGAGGTATTCTGAATAACTGGAACAAGAACAAAGTAATAAAAATTGATTGGAACGGATAGGATATACTGGTAAAAACAGTAATACAGTATTATACAACACTGATATAAAACAGAATAATTATATCGTAAGAGTCTCTCATCCAGACTCGCATTTGTAGCATACCTTGGACTGTTCTCGCAATAAAATTGCAATCCCCCTGAAGCACTTAACTTCTGCCTCGTGGTAATCCATTGATGATCTACAAGCTTGGTAGAGTGATCTAATTCCATTTTCCATAATATGGTCATAATTATCATGTAAGCAATTAGGATGATATGCAATTGTTCAAAAATGGGACAAGAACAGATGGTATCTGTATCGATCTTATGCAGTAATAACCTGAACCACCTCAATGAGTATAAATAAAATCAGAAAAAAAATATACAAAAAAGAAGTTTAGATTAAGATCAATTCTATAGAGAAAAAAGCAAAAAAGGGCAAAAAAAAAAAGAACTTCAGTCATGCATTGCAAGTATGAGTTTTGGTTTTAAGGGCTTCAAAGTTTATCCTAGGTTGGTCTATTTAAGTTCAACATGGATCACAAAGAAACTGAAATTTTAAATTTCTAGATCTCCATATCTGTGTCTGTGAGAGAGAGAAGTTTAGGGCTTAAGGCCTTCAATGGATTTTAAGGACCAGACCAAATGCAGATGTATCAAAAACAAGACAATAAAGTAAATCACTATCAGCAACTGAACATATTCGAGCAAATTCACCAAACTTGGACTTACATTCATTGAAAATTCGATGTCAATATTTCAATTCAACTTGATAAAGCCCAAGTCGAGCTGGGGTCAGACTGTGAATCCTTCATCTCTGCCTACYAGATTTACTTTACTACATCTAAATTACTCTATGTAACTAAGAATCCCATTCATGATTCTATTACATGTAGTTCACTCCTACCATTACATGATGCTTGCATTACAAATACAAAAGAAAATGTCCCAACCAACTGAAAGCTGCGTACTACACAAACATGAGCCCCAGTAGAATCCCCAACTTCACAGTGATTTTATATCACATGGCCAGAAAAGAAGCAGGCAGCTTTGCTCCATGCTGCCAGACATGATTCCACTTTGCACCTCTCTTCCAGAAGGCAAGAAATGGGTTTCTTATTGGTAGATAAGAATCGACTGAAGACTATATCAACTACCCCTCTCAAGGAGTTCGAGACAAGTCCTTATGTATACACCACATATTAATGGACCAAAAAAATACCCATTGAGGCAAAGAATTCATTAAGTACATTGACCTTGTCTTTTGTGAAAAATGTATAGAAAATGGTCCAATTACATATCATTTATGCAGCACTTTCAAGCAAAGGACCTGCAACGTGACAAACTAATATCACCAGTAAGTATAAAGTACGACTAAAAGAATTGCACGCCAACTTACTGACACCTATCTTCATCAATCTCCCCAGAAGAAGCAAGGCAAAGAACATTTTCTTCCATCACGTCAGCGTGGAAAGGAAGAAATCAATCAGTTATGCAGGCAATAAAACACGGGTACCATCCAATATATGCAAGAACAGTGCAAGGCATATAGTAAGAATAACAGATGACTTGGCACCAACATATCTGATTACTTCAAGTCCCCTCTCAATGGCATCTTCACGGACTACACCAAAACTGCTCTTCAGCCCCTGCGAAATCTTCCAAAAGACAAACTCGACAAGGGATCTAATTGTTTCAAATGTCACCCTGCCAGTCACATCAAGCACAAATTTCCTATTGCTTGGCTCAGCCAAAGTTGATGAAACGGTACGTACCCACCGACTCTTCTGAAAATCCACAGGTCTGCTTGTTCCGTAATCCACAGGTTCACTGGTTCCGTTGATCTTTCCCATTGACTCTTCTTGCCCCGAAACATTCCCATTAATCAAGCTTGAAGATTCAGACTGCTCAATAACAGAGTGCAAAGCATTCGGGTTCAAGCCAGATTTAGATTTTGAAGTTGTCAACAGTTGGTGAGATGTCTTAACAAGTGTTTCAACAGCTCCATTACATAGTGAAACCAAAATATCTCGGACTTCAGCATGATGTTTAGGATTAGTAAGCCCAGAGAACATTTCATCGTAGAAGTTGATGTTCATAGTTTTGTCAAGATAAACAGCCACAGCAGTGCTCACAAAATTCTGTATACAATCAGCTATAAGCACCTTAAATTTATCATCGCACACCACCTGCATCCATCCAGCCATTGCTGATGAATTTGACTTTACATAAGATGCACTATTACCAATATCTCGTTTCAAACCTTCATGAGATTCAACACTTGTGTAAAACCCCAAAACCAAATTCCTTGCAAAGCTACCAACAACAACTGAAACAAATCCAGTTCCAGCAGCAGACATCAATTTATCCATAACCCTATCAGTAAGATCTAATTTTCCCACCTCCTCGATTTCACTCCGGTTCTCAGCACTATATGCCCTAAGAACCCCAACCGCCATAGCCTCCGTCACCCTAGTCAACGACCTAGAGAACTCATCAGAGGTAGCAATTTTCGATAACTGCTTCAAGCTATTTGGAATCTCATCCGAATTAGACTGCAAGAACTCTTTCAAATCCTTGGACACAACACTAATTGTATCAGCCGAGTCCGAAACCATTTCAGCCACTGACATGAAGGCTCCCAATAAATTAACAAGTCTCCTCCTTTTCCTCGCCACAGAAGGCAAGTTATACACTTTATAAGCCCCATAACTGGAAAACCCAATCAAACCCAACAAAATTATCCATTTCTTCTTTCTCCTAGAATAATCCAAACCCCTCTTCACCAGCTCAAGATCCATATATCTATCCACAGACCCGATTCCTGCTGGCAGAGGTAGAAAGAGACGGAAGCAGCCCAATAGCTGGAATTCAATTAAAACTCCAGAATTGAGCTGAGAAATCCGAAATCGGATTTCAGAGCTTTCTCGATTAATTCAAGAATTATARGTATTGAAKCCCCCAGCTGAAATTATCAAACCCCAGCACTGGAAATGAGAAAGATATGACGGSAACTTATAATTTWTGACAATCGAAGAGCTGGGATARAGATTCCGAAAATCGAGGAACCTAGGTTTCCGTCCTACTTCTTTGTTCAGGTATGGATTGAAGAATCATTACTAATAGACAAATCCCTCTTTTCTGCTTTAGATGGTTGTGTATATTATATGTAACACAGAAAGAGAGGGGGGAGAGGGGAGAGAGAGAGAATTTGGACAACTATTGAGGACTGAGAGAACGAACCTGTGACGCTGAGTCGTTGCACACACAGAGATAGAGAGAGATGGGGCGTCTGATTGGAGACGCAAATGATGGTTGTCAGGTTTTCTTGGATGGTTCTTTTCTTTCGGTAGAAAAAAGGAGGAAATTCCCGTGGAAAATCAATATTGATTGGATGAGAAAAAGAGCTCATGAATTTGAAGAATACTGCAAATTGTCTGTATTCTTGATATCATATCGGGGATGATGGAAGTGTTTGATGATCTAAGGTTAGCGCCGGCCACATACATTGGCACGTGCGAGTTGGAAAGGGAATCAATTGACTTTATTTTTGGAGGATATGCTTTCATAGATTACAAATTATAGGTGAAATGTAAGGATTGACCACTTCTGAGTACCTGATTCTGATTCTCCTACTTGCTAGGTGGATTCCATAGATTGAGTTTAAGTAATCCATCATTATTTTCTTTTTCTCTTTTTTCGTTTTTTTCTCTTATACACGCACGGGAATGGATATGCAAAATAGGATCTCTCTCCTCTCGACCTCTCACCTAGTAAAAGCATTCTTAATTAATCTACTCTCCCATTTCACACCTTGGMTCGCACCTTAAATACCTATTTACATCTTGTCAACTTGAAATAAAAATGGCTGGACGAGGAAAGAGTTTTTTTTTTTTTTTAGATATTCTCGAGAATTGATAAATTATAGAGAAGGTGGGACTTGTAACTCAGGGAATTAGAGCACATAACTGTAAATCATAGTATTAGGGATTTGAATACCTRCTCGTCCACAACCAGTCCAAAGGGGATGTACCTTTCCCCCTCTACAAGACATTTGGTTTTGACAACTTTAAATTTGAGTCGAGGTYATTGTTTGTTTGCTCACAATCAAGATCTTACCTAGGAGATACTAAGCTTCTTATCTTTATTGAAAAATATTAAATGATAAGAGCGTGGAGTTAGAAAAATTGTAATATATATACTAGGTTAGGATGTAGCACCAAGTGCAATGATTGGTGCTCGAGAATTCAATTAACAAATCATTGATTATTATAAGCAAATACATATAGAAGTAAATTAATATTACAAATTAAACTATTTCATAGAGTTATTATCAAAAGTAGATTTTTGTGAAAACACAAGATGACCTGATTCCTTGCTTGGGAAGGGATTGCAAATTCTCTTTTTTTGATCATCCTCTTTGAATAGTATTTCTTATCACATCATCAGAAGCCACCCACATTATTGCTGGTGTTCAAGTATATACTAGAATGCCCACCAAAATTGCACCATAGGAAGTTTTCATTTTTGTCATGTTGTTGTGGACATTAGCAAACTCAGTAGTTTGCTACATTTCTTTCTTGAGCAGATATGGCATATGAAGTATTCTACCAATGCTAAATAGTTTCATCTATCTACATCATTAGCAAATCTCATAAGCCAGGTAAATAAGGCAAGCTTTGATATGTTCAAAATTCATATCAAGACCACTTTCCTTCTTTATCACCTCATCATAAATAGCATTTAGAGATAGGGAAGATATAAAAGAATTACACAAAACATATAAGCAAATATTTAACATCTGCAGGATCAAAAGCAAAGAGTTAAAAGAACCTGAGCATTCAAACATGGAAAAAATCAAGTTCACCTTTCACTAAATAAGATAATTCAATCATATGAATAATTAATCAGTTTTTGGTTACAAAGGATCATGAAAAAGCAARAATATATCTCACTGATAATCAATCACATAATCGAAAAGAATGAATTAACCTGAATCCAGGTAATGCTTCCACAATAGTGTCATGATCGAAGAACTTAGTGCTTAACAAAGTATTTATAAACAAAAAAGAGAGAATTTAAGAGCMAAGGATTCATAACTCACGATATCTATTAATGACTACATATAAACTAAGTAACAAATTTTACAAAGCACAATAACAACATAAATCCACTTGAGGTCAACAAATTACTCTTGGATATAATGTTAGATTTTCTTGAGCCGGATCAAATGCAGGTCTAACGTTAGAAATTGCAATTTGTGCTTATAGTAGAAAGGTAAATAAAATAATAAATAATATTATATTGTAGCATTTGAACATTTATTCTATTCTTTAGCTCTAAAGAGAGCCATCGAAATATTCTACGAACTAGTCAAGCTGCAAGCCAAGATCTGCCTCTGATTGAGATGATGAAATTGGTGCATATACAGAGTGGAAATGACATCCATTCATAATTTATAGACATCCATCTTTGATAATGGAAAGCAAGAAATCGAGMRGTAGGATTAAAAATAGCTGAAAATAATTYATGAAAGAACTTAAATAGTACCTGAAATTGATTATCAAATCAGTATCAACTACAAGCAGCCAATGAGATCTCTAACCTATGCTTCTCAATGTTTATTTTAGATAGCATCAAATAAGCTTTCCCATGGTCTTTAGTATCAAATTTCCAGCATGGTAGTGATTTTAGACATTGAGTTTAATCACATCAAATTTCCAACTTGTACCATGGTGCTCTTGTACCATTGTGGTTAACCACATCAAAGTTTTTACCAAAATCATACATCAATCCTACCTAGACTCACTCCTAGGACATTCTAGTGCAATTTTGGTAACTAAAAATAGAGTTTTCGAGCTCATTATGCAGTCCAAGGACCAGCTTGGTTCGGTGGACATTTTTGTCTCCAGTTCTTGGCTTTGATCAATATCACCCTCAAYTCTCTATGATTTAAACTGAAATTGTGTTTAGTATCATTTACGCAGATATGTACGTTCTCATTGTTCTTGCCTATACCAGAAACTTCAATTTTCTAGAAATGCAAGCCTCAAACAACACACACTAGCCCCTTAAATTCCCTTTCTCCTTCAACAAAATCCACAACCAATGATCCAAATTCCTTCCTCAGACGCAGAAAATTCTTCTCAAACCAAGTAGTTTGTACACTTTATAATCAAAATTGAAGAAATTATTTACAACAAAAAAACAATAGAAGCAACGGGTAAAGTTTTCTAATTTAGGGTAAGTRGATATATATGAATATGAATGAATTTCAAATCAACATCAACAGCATATATTACTTTGATATATGAACCGCGATAATGAGTATGAATGAAGCAAAAATCCGAGCGATTTCTTCTTTGTTTTGGACTTACAATTGTAGAGCAATGAACTGAAACAAGAAAGAATTACAGAATTTCTGGGAATCCAAGAAAAAGACTACTTCTAATATGAAGATAATAAAGATCGAAACAAGTTTGATTATTTGACTTCCGAAAACAAGGAAGTTGATCATCTTCCATTTTTATAGAATCAAGAGCAAATCTTATTATATCCGGTGGATAGATGAACACCTTAGAAGTATTACTATCATAACAATGTCATATAAGCCAATGAAAGACACAAAYAGACATATACAAGTTCAAGGGAAGGTCAGGAAGGGGAAGGAGAAGGGAGGGTGTAAACCACATAATTGAATAAATTCAAAACAAAGAGAATAATATGAATAATTTAAATGAAAAGATATTCTGAATAGAAGAAAAAGTCAAATCAGATCAAACTTGAACTTTTAATTTTATATATTATAAAAATAAGCGAAAAAGTTAAAAAAAAAAAAAAAACTTTCTCAAAAACATTACATTTCAATATTAAAATTCTAAAATTTTCACAATATTAAATCCWAAATTCGATTTTCTCAAAAACAGGGCAGGTAAAAGAACCTTTGTCTGTAATACCGTTAGTCTTGGTCAGCAGTCAGTTGAGGGAATCGGTTGGCAGGAGAAATATCTTGGTATCCCGTTCCCTGATGTTTAACTATTGATCAATCTACCCATAACAATGGTTTCCACAGGCCATGTCATGAGGACGACATTACCTTCGACTTTGTGAAACTAAGCAAAAGTATCACAAAAGAATACAAATCCTCCTTATCGATAAACTCCTGTATTAAATGGAGGAAAGAGAACAACAGTTAAGGTTTCTGAAGGAGTTGGAGGAAGTGGAGTATCTGTATTTTACCTACCAGAGAGAGTATGTGTTGAATTTACCTTTAAGCTCCGACTGTGATGATCTTCTCGAGCTTTTCGCTAAAAGCTTTAAGGAGTACGAAGAATATATTGTTTGCTTTATGATTACTTTCTGATTTTATGGCTGAGTTGATTTTAGATTGCTTCTCTCGGATCTTATGCATCTTTCTCAGAATCTGAGACAATCTTGATCGGAAAATCATGGGTTTCATGTTTCGTTATGTTGTATACTATTTTTCATTTTATGAGTTTTTTTCTTTGGTCTTTGTGAAGCAAATATCAAGTGAACGGGGACGATACCCTCACGGAATGAAGGATTAGAAATTTCGAGAAAACTGTTGGTCTTGTTAGAATAGGTTGCTTAAAAGGAGATGCGGATATAAAAGAGATGGCATTTTCAAATTTAAACAGAATAAAAGTGCTGGACACCATCTGATCTTTTAGTCTTTCGCCTATTTAGGTAAATATTGGAGCTATCACATAGTTCCAGGGATGCTGAAGGAGATTTTCTCTTTTGGTTTGTACATATTGTCATCTGCAATCACTTCTAAATGTTGTCCTATTATGAATTTATGAGTAAAATACTGATAACTTCAGCAAAGAGAACTTTGTTCGAAGAACTCTATATGGCCAGATATCCAGAGCTGTGACTCATGAGGTTTAGAGACTCAGGAGGTTATCGTCAAAAAATGGGATTTCTTCTTCCTTATAAATCCACATCATGGCATGCAGGCAGTTAGATTGGCTGTATGATTTTTTACTTGATTGATTCATCCCTTGAAATGAATTTGTAAGTTTGACTCTTAATGTGGTTTTGTATGCATCTTGCAGGATGAACTTCTGTTATTGACAAATCTTGATATTGCATCACATCCTAGTCTAGTAAACTGAAATGGCATTGACATTTGGCTCATTTATTTTCCATGATCTTGCTATTTCTGTAGAWGAATTTTCATGGTAACGGTGGAAAAAAGTTGGCTTTGACATTGCAGAGGTCTTAAAACACCTTCCTGGGAAGCCAATAGCTCTCGGCAGTCATTCTGTTATCAATATATATGTTGATTAGGTTGGATATTTATTTCTTCTATGAATATTTTGATGTTGCTCTCACAACCAAATGACCTTTGTTAAAACTTTTCACGTCCTTAATGTAATTGTTGATAAAATTATGTTCATATTGTTCTTTTCCTAGAGGAACTTAATTTTTAACTTTTTGGTATTTTTGATTCTTATCTGAATCTATAAAACAATAATGACCTCATCTGATACAAGTTTGGTAGAAAGAATAGAAGACACCTTACCCCCAAGATTTTAGAAGGCACACTCCTGGATGCAGCGTGCATATTTCTATGGCATTTCCATGCCAGTTTTGTTGTACCTTTCCTTATARGTGCTTTATAATTCTTCTGCACATAGTGTCAGTATCTGACATCAACTTGTTCCTGGAAAGAGATTTCCAAGATTTAGAGAAAACCTTTGTCCATTAGAAAAGTTCACATTGCAGATTGTGGATTCATGAAGTTTCCATAAACCAGTAGCATATAATGGCATCTCCTATTATATGTTTGATGATTATGGAGATCTTTGGAAAGATAATTATTTCAATGGTAAGCAATGGATCTGAGCTTGGACTTTTGGTGATTGGGCAACCAAGGATAGTTGAAGCAACAGGTAACATTAGCCATTGGACAGTTCTGATATCTTTGTCACCATTATGGTGACTGTGCTATTCTCCAATTCCTCAATTTAGCTGGTGGTGCTGGTTGGTCCGTATCTAGTATTTGCTTGTCGTAATGAGATGCAAAGGCACAGTACATTCCAAAAATGTTAACAATTTTGGACAGGGATGACCTTTTCTTTTAGAATTGTGAAGGTAAGGTAGATTGCAGAACCTAAAAGTACTTCTTATCGATCCCACAAATTTAGAGTGATATTATCAATAGAAGGCAAAACATGTCCTTGTACATTATGTTGGACAGGCATTGATGTAAGTATATCATAATGGATACTGGTTTATAATTGCTATCAATGATTATGTTTAAGGACCTCTCTAGGAGAATGGATGGAGATCCCAGGGATCATTAATAGGGAAATGTTCTCCTTGATCATCTTGATTATGTAGTTTGGTGTTACTGTAATCCTGCATTGTTCTTTCGACAGTGGTTGGAGTTGAATCAGAGTTCTAGTCCTAAAACTTCAGATCTTGATCTCAAGTATTTCTTACGTCCCAAAGTTTCCAGACATATATGTATATTTATGTGTGCAGAGTCAATTAATAGGCATCTATGTCCTATCCTAATGTGTTTCTGCATAGGCTCTATCACAGATGGCAGATATTCTGAGTTTGACAAAGGTGAGGCCATGAGAATCTCAAGTGTATCACAAATGAGTTGGAAATTCACTCCAATGCGAGTCAATAGATTGCATAAAATTTGGATTCTGTGGATTTTTTAGGTATATTAGTTGCTTTTCCTTTATTTCTTTTTCCTTTCGGGTGGGGAAAGGTTTTTACTTATTGATTCTTTTCTTCTGATTTTGTCAAGGTTTCTTGTGGCATTTGTATTTTGTTTAACTTAATTCACTGTAATATTGTATTTGCTTGACTTCTAAACAACCAAAAATCCCTAAATTGGCTGTGAAAGAAGTATATGAAGTATTGACTAGTTAACGGTGGCCATTCTACATATCTCCGTAAACAGATCTCATCATACTTGAATATTTCACTGTTTTCAGCGCTTAGAGTATATCCCTTGGGTGGAAGAGCATGCTTTTCTATCAGATGTTTGCTTCCTACTTATGGAGCTGACCACTGGAAAAAAAAAAAAAAAGTGAAGATGATACCAGCTGCATTGTGTTGGTTGAGATGGAATACTGCAACAAAATGCTCACTTTTTGAGCAAACCTTCCTGGATCATCGACTAAACATGAAGAGGAAGTTGTTGCTTCTCTGAAAGATTTGACAAAGAATAATCTGTCCAGAAAGCACAAAATGTAGAAGTAATTCATCTCCACAGATATGATTTCTTGAATATTATCTTGAGATGGAATATTTCAAAAGATGTTCTCTTCTGGAGCAAACCATCAATGAATCTGGCAATGGCCTGGGTGCAGAGAAAACCTTCGTGATGTCTAAATGCAAAAGAAGTTGTTAAAGCACTGAGAGAAAGAGTTGCCTAGGAAGCACAAAGTCCCGAGTAAATTTTTTAGGTCTGAAAGCTCGAAATGAATACAAGGGGATAGACAATTAAAATCTAGAAATTTGAAAATGAGCAATTGATAACTACCTCTTAAAACCCAAAACTGGAGAATTTGAGACAGAAAGGAGGATTGTAGTACCATCAATCTATGCTAAAATATTAGATGTTGCTCCAAATCAAACAGGTCCTTATAGCAAGGATTATTATCTCCAATTCAGTTCACAATCAAGATATTATTCGTAGGAAACGGTGCAGCCTATCAGAAATTTTGTTTCTCAAAAGCACACCCCAGATCTCTTTCTTTTTTTTCCTTCTTTTGGGGGTTGATATTACTTCAGATGAATAATGTGTAAACAATTTTTACATGAATATTTACATTGCTTTAACCTCAAAAACGAATAAAGAATGAAGAAAGGAAACAAAAACGAAGCCAACTAATCCAGTTTTAAGAAATAACTTCATTTTAGATGGCTACTGACACGACAGACAAGTAATGAGCACAGTGCAGTGTTACTCTTCAACTGCCACGGCCAACACTGCATGGACCATTAACTCTCTTGCCAATGAAGGTCGCCAGAATCTTTGAGTCATCGAGCATTGACTTGTCTTGGCTATGGTCCTTCGAAAACCCAAGCACTACAATGTGCAGCACATGGTTCTCAGTGATGTAGTAGTAGCTCATGGATCCACATAAACAGCCTATAGACGTAATCCTGATCCTAACAAGAGAACTCCTGTAGATCGTAATCAACACCAAAAGCTCAAGCTTAGCAGAGCGATCATCATGAYGCTTTGTTGGATACACTCCGATCTTTTGCTACTGCTTTGGATTTCATAGGCATAGGACAATCAATATCATTCTCAAGATCGCTGAATGACACGTCTTCCTCATTTACCATGGTTATAGCATTTCCCATGTACCCCTCTAATTCTGAGTCATCCGCCAACCAGTCATCACTATCCTCATCAAAGTCCTGAACTGGTACTTTATGGGAAGGACCAATTAGAGAATCTTTTCCACTTTTATCTGCTAGATCTTCTTCGATGACAGATTTGTCAACAAACAGAACCTCAGAACTTACAATTGGGTGCTTCTCAATCTCACAATCAGTTGTCATCTGGGCAGCCATGGGCTCGAGAGAATATGCCACGTGAGATGCATAACTGGGGGTTGTGCCCTCGCAAGAAGTAGTATCCAAATCTTCATGGGAAAAATAGTTCTCCTCTTTTGGTTGAAAAGTATCTATTCCAAGCCAATAGGAATCTTCCTTTGTCTGCTTTTGTAGCTCTTGTATCCACATTGCCCTTGCTTTAACCAACTGTGAGATAAAACAGAGACCTCTCAGTACTGCAAGGCTTTGGATATTTTTTTTCAAGTAAATTGCACAAGTAATTTCAGCATGTAATCGGTGGTCAGGACGAGATCATATCAGTCAAACTTGCTAGAAACAGTTTGACAAAGACCACCCACACCACAGTATTAAAAGTATGAGACAAAAAAGATACTTTATCAGACACATATGGGTGGTTGTTCCATTTAACCAAAGTCTCCAACATCTACAGAGGGAGAGTTTTCATAAAAGCTGCCATAGTCACTACAAATGCAGAAACGCAGAAGTTATCTTCATTGACCTCTCCCTTTCAAGAATGAGGGAAAAAGTATGCAAAAAACTGATACCCTTTCTGGAAAGTATCTGAACTAGAAAAAAGGGCCGTGTCTAACATAACGGAATCAAGCTTAAGATACATGAACTAGTGCTAACTATGGCATTTAATATCATAGCATCAGACCATCATGTTAAAATAGGAAATGGGAAATCTTGCAACTTTTTCATACCTGTGGTGTAGACAAAAGATCACCATCATTCTTATTGAGTCTAGACTGCAGAAGAACAAAATAGACCATCCAAAAGTAGAGCTCACTCAAATGGGCAGGACAAAGTTCTATTCTGAGAGCAGCTAATCTAGGTGCAAGACATTCAATGGCTCGAGCATGCTTGAGCTGGGTATCAGAGATTTCAAAATCTAAACAAAGAAAGAGAGGTAGGTCATATAAATGAAAAAGTTAACAAAAAGATTGAATAAAACAAAGCAATAAAGTCATTCTATTATTGTTTCCTGTTGTGCTCACTGTCTCAAAGCAAAGAAAGTCACTTTTCTGCTTTGCATGGTACTTCAACGTTTCCTAGGGAATCCATTCTATAGTTCATTTTGTACTTCCTTTACATTGTTTCTTGAAAAGTCATTCCTTTACTCAATTATTTTTCTATGTTATTTGATAGAAGCAATCCGAGCCTACCACACCGTTTTGCTCCCATTGCTTTGAACATCAGTTCTGTATAGCATCTACTTCTTGTTCTCCTCCTTACCATTGCGATTTCTCTACAACAATAATGCTTGTACTTATGRATTGTGCCCCCTTGCCCATTTTTACCTCAAGATGTTTTTTGTAGGGTGGTACAGATGTCTTTTAGGGGAACAAAAAGATCTTCACTGCAGCCAATATCATACCAAAGGGTTCAACCTCCTCCAATTCCCGCGTTATAAAGTCAGTAGAAAAAATTCTTCAACCATTCCAAGCCTCCAGACATCTTTCTTTGTTATGTACAATTTGAATTGTCCATCATATATTATATTATTTTTAAAACCTCATTCTGCAAAGTTATTCACGTTCAATCCAAAAGCGAAAAGGAAGGCCAGGCAAAGAAGATTACAATCAAGTGCAAATGAAACTTAGAATKAAAAAAAATTGGGTTCTTATTCAGACAAACTTATGAAGTCAAATTTTTTAATGTCCTACATGAAACTAATAAATCAAAGAATGCTAAGCTCAAGCATTTAAGATCCTACTGTTACAATTTTCTAGGCTTCAGAACACAATGTAAATGAATATTTTCATGTAAAGTTAAATAAGCAATAAAATAAGTTCATTTTGTTAAGGGTCTAACTTAGCTTCAGAATAAGTAACCAATATGGTAAATGCTAGGTTGGCTAACACCCTGAAAATGTTCTAGTTTTATTTCCTGATAAGAATCATCGGGTGCCTCTGGTTAGTTACTAAAGCGCTAAAACCAGAAAAAAGCAGAGTCTGTGGTCTTRCTTGAAAAAATTTCAATGCTGGTTTCAGCATAATTTGCAATCAATTAGATCTTACGACAATTTGTTGGCAATTGGAAGATCTGAGGCCAAAATGCATGTTCCACCTAGCCACATTCACCTACCATGAAAATTGAGCAAATTTGTAAACACAATGGATGCCCAAACTTCTTGGTATCATTCCTAGAGCATGTGCACTTGAACTATGTATCCCAGGTAATAAATAGAACCCTAAAACAATCTAACTTAGCCCAACATCCCGTGTATTGCCCAACATAACTAAGCAACAAATCAGGCATAGAATATTCTTATATTAGCAATTCCTGCTACCAAGCACACAACCTATGTCAAATGGCAGTTTCACTAATCTGTCTAATTACAGTTAAGAGTCCCATCTTTATAATGCAATTTCATATTTAAGTGGGTAATCAAGTATTAAGTATGAATATGACAAGAGTTAGGAGTTTAAACCTTCTATAGTATCTCTCCCTCCAATTCCTAAATTTAGTTAAGAGAGAGATAAAGAGTTATCCTACTTGCAAATTCCAGCTGCCTAATGTAGAAATTATTATGAAACCACATCTTGAGTCAGATTACATATCCAAGTTGATTGATGGGTGCAGTATTGGCAATAGAGAAACAACATATATCTGAATGCAAGTTCTCTTTCAAGAAGAGAGAAGCTAAATGCATTTCTTCCTCCTATTAGCTATCCCAAAATGCTACTCATTGATAATTAATAATCCTCTACAAAGCTCCGTACCTCTACAATACTCACTATGCAGCATAACTGCGCATTTTCCACTTCCCATCCATAAGAGTGAGTCACTGCCTTATTCCTCAACAAAGAGTCAAAATTTACAACGAAAATGCATACTTGCTTTTGCAGAGTATTCTTGCCAACAACTAAAGAATTGGATATTCTGACGACTGTTATTGATGATACTAAATTACCAAAAGAATTGAAGAACTTRAAGCTACCCAGTTACGACATTAACTGTAAAAGTAACTTTTGGTTGAACTTCCAATAAGTTCACAGAATCAAATATCATATTTTGCYCAAAACAAAACTTACCGTCAAATRCTTCTTCTTCTGACAATGGAAAATCCAACCATGTCTCCGGATGATGCGCTATATTCTGCGCAAAGGCCAACACTTCCTCTGTAATCCCTACAGCTTCCCCAAATAAATCTTCTTCTTCCTCCTCCTCCATTGCTGCCCCCCTTTCGCTAAAATATCGTGGAACTTCCCCAAATTGCTCACCCCTAGCATCTTCCTTCTCTTCAAAACCTGCATCTTCTAAACCATCCCTTCTTTCCCGATCCAACTCTAACCAACTGGCACTCCGTCGTGGCAGCGGCGGAGGTGGCGGGGCCGGGAGCGGCGGAGGAGCTAAAAGAGAAGCAACCCCCCAGAATTGACGAGTTAGGGTTTCTCTAAACTCCGATAAGTCTTCTCTGACGCCACGTCCTTGATCATAACCATTATCATCGTTACTTTCGCAATCACGATCATCATAATGGTTAATATCGGGATTACCATTACGAATATCAAGGCGATCTTCCAAATCCACTTCTTCTAAATCGAGAGACTCGGAAGGGTGAAGGAGAATCGAAGAGGTGCGATGGACGGCGCCATGTAGAGGATTACAAACATCATCATCCCGAAGGTCAACAGAGTCGGAATCATCGTCATTCTCATCGTCGAGACGGAGAGAGTTGGCTATGGAGCGAGCCAACCATGACATGGCTGACGACGCTGCGGTCTCTCTTTCTTTATTGAGCAGTGATGATTGATTCGATCGGAATTGGATCGAGGTCTTGGAAGACGTTAAAGAGAATTTTTCAAAAAGTTTCTGCGTGAGTTAGTGTGTGTCTTTGACGACGACGACGACGATACTGATGATTATTCGTTCTGTGTCAGGCTCTCTCTTTTGGTCTTTCTTTCTCATAGMAATGACATGGATCCGGTCCCATGGGTTTGGGGMCGTCTACTCATCTTATCATGGCTACATCTAATGCAAAATCAAGTGTTTTATTCATCATAACCCGGAAGTGGCGAATTATTAAATTAAATCAAAATTTCGTGTTCTATTTGATTAATATTATGATGCACGAACATGAGACTTTTTTTCAATAAGAATTAAATTATGTGAATTTAATTCAAACTAAATTTAAATTTCTATTATAAATATAGGAATGTGGAATGTCAAAAGGAGGAAAACTTGTTTACATTCATAGTTAATCTAACAAATCCAACTATAGTAAGGGGTAGTGTTTAATAATCTAATTCACTACTTAAAATTGAACGATATCTAATAAGATCATTTTGAGACATTACTAATTAGGTTCCTAAATTAAATTTAGTATAAATTTATAGTGTTTATAAATTTAACTATTTTTAAAACTTCAGTTTTCAAATTTGAAATTTATCAAATTGAGCATAGTGAACTTATGACGGAAAGTACTGCTTGTAAAACGTTGATTAGTTTTGACTCAGTAAGGAATTTGTAAGGTGTTTAATAATATTATCGATTAGAAAATCATTTTAACGTGCAAAATAGTGCAAAAGGATATCCTTTAATATAATTTCGATCTAAAAAAATATATAAATGAATTTTAATTAAATATAATAAATTTTGTAAGATTATTTTTGTCAATTTTTAATTAGTTCAGTGCTTTCCAAAGCAGCTAGTAAGTGCCTTATCCCTGAATGCGGGGCCCATTGTTGCATAGGGAAACTGGGAGTGGGATGGCCTACCACTATGGATTTTAAATGAGATTAGCTTCATGCTGATCTGTAATCCACCTGCTTAAAGTGTAATGGGCTTTCTGGGCTTTTTGGGCGGCTCATGGGCTGTGTCWTGATTCATGGTTTTCTTTTTTCTAAVACATTACCGGGCAACGGAGACGAATGAATTTAGACTTAAAGCTCGATAAACAATTATTTTTAATTAATTAAATTATCATTTTAATGTCGTKAAAGAATTATGGAGAAATTTTTATAGTTTACTCTAGTTTAGAGAAAACAAAGTGCAAAATTTCCATGATAATATCGTAATTTACTAATTTAAGATGCATAAAATGATATTTCTGTCATAAATTTTTTACATTTAAAATCGTCTCTTAAAATAGGTTAAAGTTGCTACATAACCCATTTATATTAAATACAAACATTATTCTTTGAATAAAGTTAATAGATTTATATATATATATATATGTGCTTTGATGCCTTAAACATTTTTCCATTAAATACTCTTTCTTCCCATTTTTCTTGAAAACCATGACTACAAAGAAGAGTATATTTTAAATTTAATTACTAGTTTAGTAAATTGGGTTATTTTGTTAATGTATTACTGCCGTAATACAGGTCTCACGTGTAAYATCTTTCTCGGACAATGTGCCTAGTCAACATGCAAACAAAAAAACAACTCSTGCCTAGATCTACTTTGAATCTGGATGCCACTCTGCTAGGACTCTTAAATGTATATATACAAATGGAGAATTTTGAATTAGACCTGATAAAGAAAAGGTTCTTTCACTTTCCCACTTTAATTTCTCATTGATTTTTCACTTTGTCATTTAAACTTTATTTCATTTTAATTCGGACTTTGAAAATTAACTCGATTTGCTATTTATCTCNATTTTAATTCGGACTTTGAAAATTAACTCGATTTGCTATTTATCTCATTCCTTCCTATTTTTTTAATAATAAAATAATGATTTATATCTTTAAAAAAACAACTCGTGCCTAGATCTACTTTGAATCTGGATGCCACTCTGCTAGGACTCTTTAATGTATATATACAAATGGAGAATTTTGAATTAGACCTGATGAAGAAAAGGTTCTTTCACTTTCCCCCTTTAATTTCTCATTGATTTTTCACTTTGTCATTTAAACTTTATTTCATTTTAATTCGGACTTTGAAAATTAACTCGATTTGCTATTTATCTCATTCCTTCCTATTTTTTTAATAATAAAATAATGATTTATATCTTTAAAATAAAAATTAGGAAGATAAATATAAATTTTCGTAAATAGATAAGAGATAAAATGATCTCTCGAATTTGTGTAACTCAGCCTGAAGTTTTGGTATAGAGGGAAGTATATTGTATAAATCTAGATCCAGGAACTTGCTTGGACCAGAAATGGGAAAATTTGAAAGTCCCCTCCCCCTCATCAACAAGAGAAAGAGACAGAAAAAAGGAAGCCATGTTTAAAATTCAAAGTTTCTGTGAACATAAGCCACATGTGTGTTTTCCTGAATGGGACTTATATCCGAATTCTGCATAAATGTGTTCTATATTTATGAACCCTCTATTCTCACTTTTTTCTTTTCCAATTACCCTACTTCCGGTCAAAATCTTTATCACTCCATCACTGAATTATTGGCTCTAAAACAAAGGTATATAATACGTCATATCTTATGCTACTCCCACATCATCATCATCATCTTCAGTACAAACATAAAGAGAGAATCCAACAGTAAATGTTGTTTTGAAAAATTGATGRGAACAAAATATTAAAAGGTAATCTTCCTGTCAAAAGCAGCAGAATTGGCCCAGATAAAATTTTCATCTCAGATAAAGAGCACTATAGAAGCAAAGTTTGCTCGCAAGACAAGAACTATAGAGCTTCATTCCCTTTTTACTGTGAAAAGAAGAAGCTGAGAAGAGCAACAAGCAAGGAGGTACTACTTTCACCTTTAAATAGTGAGAGCAATCCTATGCAATTCGAGCTTTCAAACTAGTATAAAAAAACTTTTAATAGGGCTTCACCTCCAAGGTTCTTAAGCTTTTTCTTCTTGCAATTGCATGAACTTTTCTCAGTCAAAGATCCCATGTTGCCAATGCCAACAAATACTTGTTTCCTGCTCTCCTTTTAAGGCAAGGCAAGCAATCGTGCGCTTTCCAACCTTCTTTTTTATCTATTTCCTTTTCATGGTCCAAGGGAGAGTACGTGGGGCTCGTGTGGGGGCGAACTAGTAGTAACAGTGAAAGTTGAAGCAAGTTCTCTCAGACAACAGAACACAACACTTACTAATCAAGAACCCTCCCTTAGCTTCAACCTAGTCAAATGTGACGGAACATCTGATCTTTTATTGGTATATGCGGGTAGCTATTGGTAGGTAACTCTCCAAATGACCAAATAATGGAGCATTCCATCTTTTCAAACTTTGTTGTCTGCTCATTTTCATTGTTATGTCATAACGTAAACCATTCGACTCTGTTAGGTTTGCTAGAACTAGAGTACTATCTAAGACTACTGCACCAATATGCCTGCTGTATCATATAACATAAATCACAATCCTATTGGAAACCAAGCACTTGTGCTCACAACACAACCAAGACCAGATTCAGCTTATTTTCCCTGTTCATCTAGAAAGCCCATGCAGCTGTTAAGACCAAGAATACAATTCGAGTATATATGTCTAACGATGGAATTGCTACTAAGATGTTAAAAGTCATGAGACTGCTATTTGACTTTTCCAGCATATATAGACTGACGAACAACAGGTGACACTTTCAACCTATCAAAAAATAGATCAGACGCACATTCTTACCCTTGCAGTTTTCATTGGATACAGTGACTATCAGTGTCTACATATTGGGAGATAAAGAAGATCATAAGGTTACAGCCTCCATGGAAGTTTAACTAAAATTAACTTGAAAAAGCAGATAATCACAAGCCAACAGCCAGAGGGAAGCACAACGATAGATTCTAGTAAGGATATAAGATTGCAACCAGTGAAACACTGCAGAATATTGAAGCAAGAGTTGGCAATACAAATAGACATCAACTGAAAGACAATTGATAAAACTCGATCCATCAAAAAAGCTGCTGTCAAATTAAATTTGTATCAGAGGCAATTCGTAAAACTAGGAATATTTGCACAATTTGCGCCCAGATTAAAAGACTTGAGACACTTTACAAAACACGAATTCTTAAAGGTAAAATCCTGTTAGAACAATTGACAAAACTGAAATATGAAGTTCCTTGAGGACCTTCAGAAGGTAGCAATGAACTTAATAATTTGGATCAATGGAATGTAAATCCAAATGCTACAATTACAAGTGTAAATGCATGGATTGTAAAATTCCCTTTCCTTATCAATTTGAATGTTTACATTCCCAGCTGACTGCATTGCATGTAGCCCACATTCTCTTAGACATTGAACTATGCAGTCAATCACCGCATGGCACCACCGATAATTACAGGCATGCATTAGTTTGGATGAAAGGCTTGCCAGGATTTATTGGAAATGATCACCAGGAGGACGAGGACCAAGAGACAGTGGATCACTGTTTGAACGTAATACGCCATAAGTCAATGGTCCATATTAAGAGCCACGCATGTGAACAAGTTCCTTACCAACATATACAAGGAGAAGGTACCTTGAGGCTCAATGAAGCATGCTGCCGAATAATCTTTGATTGCCCGAGCTCTCGAGCTTGTTTGTCCCCTGGGTGGAAAGAAAGTGACTAGAGGCATATAAACAATTCACTAACTCCCTTCATTGTATTGTTCTCGTAAGTTTACACTTCGAAATGAAAATGGTAGCTGTGTAATTCAAACTACAAAGTTTCAACAGCTCGGCTGAACGTTGTTTCAGAGCTGGACTGCAACCACTCTGAATCACAAGAAGCAATTTTGCTGCTAGACCTGCATCAACAGCAAGTGCAGCACATTCTTCTGGAGCAAGCTTGCAAACTGCCCACAAAATCGACAATGCAAACTGAGTACAGCTCTCTGAAACCTTCATCAATAACTTAACAATAGTTGGGATAGCACTAGGGCAATTCTTGAGAGCCAAACCTCCCTCCGGAAGGCTGGACAAGATTTCAAGAATATTAAGTGCGAATTCTAAGCACTCCGGATTTAAATGGGGCAACACCTCTACCAATTGAGGAACAGTTCCAATGCTCACAATTGAATTCCTCACTGGTTCATGTGAGCAAATCAATTTGAGCAGCCTGAGCCCAGAAAATACCCCATTCTGGTGCCTCCTATCCTTCACTAACCTCAGTAGTCCCACCAAAAGACTCAGGCTCGACACGATTTCCGACTCAAAATCCTCCCCGTCAATTAGCATTTCAATCAATTTTGTACAATTGATCTTAGTATCAATTGAACCCTCGTTCAAAATATCAACCATTAGAGAAATCTTGGCAGGTTGCCTCAAATTCAACTTTGCGTCTGGACTGAGGTCCAAATTCACCAAAATTCCAATTGCCTCTGACCCAACWGCATGTGTAGTGAAAGGACCCAATAGAGAAGAAATCAGACCAACTCCACCATTATCCACCACCGTTTTCTTGGCTGAATCATGAGCAGTAACCACTTGCCTCAACTCTTTCAAAGCTCGTACCCTAGCTTGACCTTTAACTTTCTTCAGTGTTTCCAAAAGCTCCAAAGCCCGTCCTTGCACATCCTCCGACCTCTTCCTCATAGCAAGATACTTCTGCGTAAACCAACTGTAAATCAGCTGGTAAAGTGTACTATTTGGGGTGATTGAGTCGTCCCAGAGCTCCTGCATTGTGGTGGGACAAGTGAAGTGCCCCAATGAGAACCATTTGAGAATGTTGGATCTCTCGTATGTCTGCCCTGTGCAGAGGGTAACAGGATCTTGCATTGGCTCTAATGAAATTGGGCAAATGAACACTGATGGAACTTCAATTGAATCGAGCTCTTCAATCATCTTTTTCAGATCGAATTTTTCCCCGGTGCCGCCGCTGTGAACTACTCCACCTCCACCGCCCAAGATCCCATCTTTGACTGCCGTTTCCAGATCCAACACCTGGCCACCACCCCCAACATCAATTCCCTCCCTCGCCCTACTGGATGGCTGGTACATAGGCATCTTCACACACCCTTTTGCTCAAAAAAACCTATTAAAATCACTTAAATATAGAAACTCTTTTCGGCAAGAAGCAGTCTCGTTCAAGGCACATCACATCCGAAGACCAGAAACGAAATGAAGCGTGTGGATGAAAAAAGAGAAAAGAAAGAGAGTAAGAAGAGTTTTACACTCTTTTTTCTCTCTCCTTCTCTTTCTCTCTCTCTTATTGACCATAACAATCAAGAATGGACATCAAAGGGGACATCTTTTCTTCAAGGGCTGTTCCTTTTTTGTGCTTTATCTGAACTCTTTTACTCTGGTCAAAAGAGTCCTCTACTTCATTTTCACCATCATTATCACGATCAAAGATTACTATGATTTGTGATGATGATGATAATCYAGAAATTCGTAATCTCCTTCCCTAAATACCAAAGCTCTAGCCTTTTCGAGGTTCACTTCCTCTTGAAGCTCAAAAAGACTGAAATCATTCAAAACCCCAAATCAGAAATTATCATAAAGCAGCAATCAATACTGAAAGAAAGAAAGCAACAACAAAGAGTTCCCACTAAATCCCACTCTCRAGAAAACGAAGAATGAAAAATCCCAAAAACCCCCCAAGATTTAGATCAAGAAACACAATGTAACTAACGTACAATCAAAACTAATCAGAAATCATACCAAGTTATAGAGAAAGAAGAAAATGGATAGAAAATAGATAGATGAATAGAGAGAGATGACAGAGAAAAGGCTATCCCTCTGTATGTGACCCTCSTCCCTCCACTGCTCTCTGGCTATTGTTATGGGCAGGTGCTGAAAACCCTACAAAATGCCTTTTTCTATATTAAATTTCACTTCTTTACTAATTTTACTTTCCGTTCCCATATTTTTAATTTTTCAAAAGAATATGTCACCGGAAGCATACAGCTTACAGACGGTAACTTTGACTATTGATTCTTGCGCACCACACGTGCCACAGAGTGCGAACTCCAAGGTCACCGAAATATCCGGTTTTCAAAACAAATTTTCTTTTTTTTATCTAGGAAAGTTTTTTTTGGGTCAGAATAATAAAGTTTATCTTTTCTCTAGCCTTGAAATCGCGGAAAATCAAGAACTCAAAAAGCCGCAACGTCAGATGGTCAAACTGTTACTCATGGCAAGAGATGGTCCATGCGGCATTGTTCTGTTGGTTTTTTGTTTTTTTCCCTCATTTTTTATTTGTCTTTTTCTCTATTTTTTCTATTTAATATTTTCTCCTTTTTTTTTTTAATGTCTTTCTCTTTTCAAGGAATAGGTCTTTCTTATGCAAAATCAGTCAATATATCCAGAAGTTGTAATCTAGAAGATTTTACTCTTATCTTGGCTTTGGATGTTGAAGGGTAAGTTTTCATTGAAGTCATATGTRGAATCATAAATAGTACTGATTTCAGCTTTTGCCGTTTATCTATTTTTTATCATTTTTTAAAATTAAAAATCAACGATCTAATAATAACTTTTTAAGTAAATAAGAAATAGTTTAATTAAAAAACAATTACAAATAAAAAAGAGATAATTTAGAATCCCGAATCTATCCGTGCATCGCCTAATACACAGCATCGACTACAGTATATATATATATATATATATATTACAGGAATGGTACTCTAATTCTTCTGCTGCTTAGATGGATGGTACTTAAAAAAAAGGCTTAGAGGAGTACCTTTGGTAAAGTGCCAGCTCAGCAGTTTGACCAGTCAAGTGTCTGATCGTACACATGATCTGTGCGCCTCGGTCTGCTTGGGCGTTCGCAGTCTCGATGTTTGACTGACCATGTTTGAGAAGATTAAAAGAAATTAATTTAATAATATATTTGGCTTTTAAGCAAAGCCTAGGAGCAGTGCCGCGTGGCAGAGAGAAGCGCGTGCGGTCTCTGCACCCGCCTTTTGCTCTGGCAGAAGAGGGCAGCCTAGTGCCTCTCATTCCTGATCTCTTTTGGATTATTTTATTCATTAAGCTATATTTAAAGAGTATTTATTTTGTACGTACTTGCAATTAAATAATGGTTTTGGGGGCAGAGTTGGAAGTTGGGATTTGACTAATATTATTCTCTTCAGCAGTTGCACAAKGTACACACCTAATGGGGTCGAATTTAGGGGAGAACTATATGAATTTTTTTATTAACTTTTTGGCCTAAAAATAAGTTAAATATTTGTTGGAAATCTATGGCAGAGACCATGTACGAGAAGGATTAGTTGGAAATCACTAATTGGCCAGCCTTTTTTACATAAGCAAATGCTTCTTTTCCTTTTTCTTTTTTCTTTTTTTTTAAACAAACCAACGAACAATTTTATTCATTACTAGGCAATTCAGCCTATGCTGCCAAATAAACCTCAGGTGGACAGAACCCCACGCCAAGAATTGTCTGACTCCAACAAAAKCCCCCCGCTTAGCTAACAAATGGGCAGGGGTATTAAACTTCCTAGAAATATAAGAAATTTCCCATACAACGCGCTGAGTTCATCTTTCTCTTTATATGTTGAACGAGATCCCCCAAAGGCGACAAAACCAAATCCTCCGCCTGCAACTTCTGGACGGCAATCAAACAATCAGATTCCAGATAAAAAAGATCGAGAGCTAGTGTCTCGGCAAATTCCAACCCTTTAAGAATAGCCAAGAGTTCTACATGCTTAGCACAAGTATCATCCTCAATTTTTCCAGCCATTGCTGCTTCAACATTGCCTGCTGCATCTTGAACCAGCAACCCAAAACCCACCTAGCCCCTCCCTCCGTGAGCCGTCAACATTAATTTTGAGCCCATTCACCGGTCGATTCCACCTTCCTTGTCCAACCTCTACTCSATTCTCCAGGGTCTCCTCGCTGAGCATTGCATTTTGGTATTCAAGGAGGTGACTTTGCGCAAACGAACTCGTCTCCTTCTCTGAAATGAGCCGGTTCTCTGAAGCCTATTTATTCCTTGCACACCATATACTCCAAGAGCAAATCCACATCCGTGCGAGCATGCAACCGGTTGTACATGAGTAAATTAGACACCAGCTCCTTTGGGTGCAAAACCCCCCTGCAACGCCCAAGGAAATTCAACCCCAATCCGCCTCCAAACTCGTTTTGCACACCCACATTCAGCCATTAAATGTAGCTCCGATTCTCGCATCCTAGTACAGAAGGACAATGCATGGATTCAATCTGAAATCGCTTGGCAATATTACTTCTCACCGGTAGGATCCCTTGGCACAAACGCCATATCCAGACCCTGATCTTGGGGGTATCTCCAAGTGCCAAATTTTCATCCAGAAAGAATCACCAACACCATTGGAGGAAGAAACATCCCGCCCTTGCGTACAATCTCGAGCCATGAACTTCCGCCCCATCCTGTAGGTAGACTTGACTGTAAACACCCCTTTCGGCTCATGGTGCCAGATTAGGGTATCATCAGTTGGMTGAGGTGGGAGAGGGATTTTTAGMATCTCCTCCACATCTCGAATACCAAATAAACCATCAATCCCACCTTTATTCCAACGCAGAGGCTCTTGTAGCAAAAGACCATCTACCTTAAGGTCTTGGGGAAGAAACAAATTACCAGAAATTATCCTGAAGTCATATGGTGTGATCAACCAGGGTTGCCCCCATATTTTGACACTTTACCCATTACCAAGCCGCCAATGGAGTTCCAAGGAGAGAAGCCCCGACCCTCCAAAATACTCGCCCGCACAAAGCTAGAGATCGGATGTCTCTTAGCAAAAGAAACCAGTACTAGTAAATACATAGCTTTCAAAATCCTTGCCGTTTTGGGAATTTTTAGAATCCTCCAACGTTTCTTAGCTAGAAGAGCGTAATTGAATGACTCATATCTCTAAAACCCATCCGTCTCCTAGCTTTTGACTTCCAAAGTACCTCCCAACTCCGTCAATACAATCCCCTCTCCCTCTCCTCTTTTCCCCACAAAAATTTCCTATTCAAGGAAGTGAGCTCATCAATTAATTTCTGTGTTAATAGAAAAAAGACATAACATTTGTAGGAACAGCTTGAAGGACCGGCCCACTATATACCTCTTTTGCTGCCTACGATAGAAGCTTCTCTTTCCACCCCCACCTTTTTCCATGCCCTCTCTTTTAAGCAAGCAAAACCCTCCCTCTTAAAACCCTCCACCAATCTTAGAAGACCAGGATACAAACCCCTGCCACTTGTTTCCGAAACCTAATGTCACCACGCAATTCGTGCTTATGCTCATCAGATACCTTCACACAAAAGCCTATGGAAGATTTTTGGAGATTAATAAATTGACCCGAAGCTCTCTCATACTTGCGCAGAATCTCTCTAATGAACCCTACATTAGGACGGGACGCTTGCAAAAGCAGCAAGCTATCATCTGCAGAAAGAAGATGTGTTAGATCCGGCCCCCCCTCCCCATTTCCAACCCCTATAACCCCCCAGCTCGTTTCGCCTGATTAATAAGGGTAGAGAACTCCTCAGTACAAARAACAAACAATAAAGGGYTAATGGATCTCCCTGCTGAATACGTCTACTCGGACTAAAAGCATCAAAAAGGACCCCACTAACAAGGACTTGGAATGACACACATCATGATAATCCCCCTCAACCCATCTGACACCCCCAGTCTCTCCAACATCCATTGTAAATAACCCTATTCGACCCTATCATAAGCTTCGCTCATATCTAATTTAAGGGTCATGTCTGGAATCCTCCCCTTATCCTTTTTCGACCAATGGAAGGTCTGAAAGGCTATAATAGAGTTGTCAGAGATAGTCTATCACAAACAAAGCACTCTAGGCTTCGTCTATCATCAAGGGCAATACTTTGCATCGCCCGTTCGATATCATTTTTGAAATAATTTTCTAGATAACATTATAAAGACTAATGGGTTGGTAATCTGTCACCTTCTATGGATTCTTCACTTTGGTTATCAAAGTGATAAAAGTCTGATTTATATCTCCTACTTGTTGCCCCCCATTAAGTACCTCCAATGCCAATCTAGTGACATCCTCTCCAGTCCGGCTAGGGAGCTTTTGTAGGGTGCATTCCCCAACCGCCCTCCTCACTTCATTGTCAGTGAACTCCTTATTCAAGAACACTATCTGCTCATCTGCAAGCTTCTGGGTTACAACTTCGCCAAGTAAAAGGTTTAAGTTTTGATTTGTTACCTTCATACTTTTGTTCAAATTATTGATCATGACTGCAAATTTCAAAATTCAGATTTTGGTTTAATTTCTTGCAGGTATTATTTTAAAAGAAAAGCCCATTAATGATTCTTTTTTTTTTTAATAGAAAGAGAATGATTTATTAATGATGGGCAGCAATCTAGTGGTACATCTACCCAAATTTGGAAGTGTTCCCCCTCAACTTTATTCTCGATAGAATATAAGTCAAAATATTTCTCGTTTAACATGTCTAAATTCAYTAGCTAGCAAAGCTTATTGCATCATGCTTAATGTTCACAATTAGGTTCCCAATGGCAGAGTAATCAACTTCATCAAGGTGAAGCTTATTGATGATTTTCATTGCATGGCCTTCCAAAATGATAATGGAGTTTACAAAGTCCTTCGTGAAGCGTATGCAACATGCGCCTCAGCTTGATCTGCATTCTTGCACAAGGGATCTTTCATTGCCAGTGACGCCACTACATCCCCTCTCCAATTTCAAATCACCGCCCCTATCCCAGCAGATGCCAGTGTCCAAGAAGCATCAGTGTTTAATTGTCAGCTGGATTTTCCGGTGCCTACCACTGAACAATAGCCAGGAGGGTTGTTTGCTCAAATTCCTCAGCCATATTGGCGAAGATTTGCTTCACATCTTCCTTTGCGCGCGCATCTTTATGTGAAAATACATGGAGATTTCTGCGCAGTTATATTGTAACACCTTCAAATTAGGAATCTTATCCTAATCCGGGAATGTTACGTCATTCCATTTGCAAATAATCAACCATCATTTAAAACTGAACATTTATTCAAAATGAAGATAGCGGAAGCCTTTCTAAACCATTCAAAAATAAAATCACAAAAAAACTTCAATAATATAAAATATTCAGAAATATTCATTTTATTTCATAAATAAATTCGAAAARCAGTTCTCGGGTATCGTAACTCYCCCACAAYTGACCTCCTCGCCCCATCTGGTTACACATCATCTGCAATGAAACATGAGGGAAAGGAATGAGCTAAAAAGCTCAGTAAGTAACCTCAATGCATGAATGCATCAACCTGTCCTACATGCCATGAAATTATAAAATTTCACTTTTTAAATGAAAACCTTTTCAAACGTTCCCTTTTCAAAATTCCTTTACAAAACATTCCCTTCAAAATTCACTTGCAGTAAAAGCTTTCCATTTCCTTTCATTCGTGAGCTCATTAGAGCGTAACGCCTAGCCACTAAGCTTGCAGTGAACCATTCTTATTTGGAACCCGATTTCATTCCTACCGGTAGAACCGCAAAGCGATCAACATTAAAAAAAAGATTTTCATTCAAACTTTCACCTCCAAGGAGATGAACATTCAATTCTTACCTGCTCTCCAAGAGGGTAGGGTCGGGGCGTCGGTCCCCCACTCCCCATTTCCCACTCACATCTTTCGTGGCCAGGTTTACACTCCTTTCTTAAAACTTTAACATTTCCAAAACTTTAACCTTTTCCTTTAAAATTTCATTTTCTAACCATTCACTTCCTAAATGCGTGAACAGCTCATGCCAAATGTGATGTAAACTTCAAACTACATGCTCATGACATGAAACGCATACAACCTTATATAATATAACATTCAATAAATAGTACATGATATGAAAADACAAAAGCATTCTTTAACATAAAGTGCTACTAGATATGAACAATTCAACATTCTTCACAATTACACACATCAACATGAAATTTCATACAACACATATTCTAGCAATCAAAAACGTTCAATTTCATTCATTTATAATGTTAATGAATGAGAGGATTACTTACATAAATCTCAGATTAATTAAAAATCACACACATATGTTTATGAGATGAGAGGGTTACTTACCCGAAGTCCTGTATGTAAACGATTTCTTACTTAAGTTGGAAGTGGACTTCTCCAATCGATCTCAATGTAAGCCTTCGAAATAACRTAGTTGATTACAGAAGATGATCTACTTAGTTTCGATCGTTTCAACTTAAGTATTATGCGGTTAATCCAACAATGTCCTTTATAAGTTTATAAATCCCATTTAGTTCTCATAATATTGCATATTAAGTTTTAAGGGTACAATCCGACTCCTTAGCTCGGGTATAAACCTACCTATTACGTTCCCCATGAATTCACGTCAAGGTATATTTATTACAAGTCATACAATTTCAATATTAAATATTAGCGTTTCACCTTAAATTCACGATATTCGGATGTTGCGGAAGCGGTAATGGATTCCCGAACGTGCGTTCAAGAGACGTGCACAATGGCCCTGGGCGTCTGGACATCGGTGCGCCGGGCCGTCGGGCGCTGGGCGCCTGGGCGTCGCACACTGGGCGCCTGTTGCTGCTGGGCAAGCTTGGCGCTGGGCACTGGGCGCCTGGTGCTGCTGGTCTAGCGCTAGCACCTGGGCGTCTCTGTTCTTGAAGCTGGCAAATCGCTAGTCAGGACCAGTTTTCCGACGAGTTCCAGCGACGGGTAGATCAGCAATGGCGTGTGTTCGGACTTGGCGGATCTGGCGGCGCGCAAGGAAGATCAGGATCGGTCGCTCGGCGTTTCTGGCGAGCAGATCGGTCAAGCCGAGAAGAGGAAGGAGAAGGAGATGAAGGCAGAGTTGGGCGGACCACTTGGTCCAGAGTGGTTATGGCTGACTCCGGGAGGCGTGAAAATCGCGCCTCTGGCGTGCAGCGACTCTTCGCGACGCGACCAGAAGCGGGCGACGAGCAGTAGACGAGGATGGACGACACGCACCGGAGAGGACTGGTCGTGCAGGTCGCTTTGCAACGTTCCTCCGAGCGGCCACAGATCTGATGCGAGCAGATCTGTCGCGGCTCTGAGAAATCGACAATTGCTGGTGGCAGCGATGAGGGGCTGGCGTGCAACAGCGAGCAGAGATGCGGGAAGAGGCGAGCGGTCGGTAGAGGGAGAAAGAGCGCAGCGGCGCAGTCTCGGACGGCGGGCGGCGAGAGAGAGGAAGAAGGAGGCGGGTGGGCTTCTGGAAGTGGGCGGGCGGCGACGGCGGCCGGCTTAGGGTAGAAGGATGAAGAGTTCTAGGGTTTTTTCTTTTTTTTTTCTTCCTTTCTCCTCTTTTTTTTTCTTTTTATTTTCTTATATATTTTCTTTTATTTTCTTTTCTTTTTTTTTAATATTTTGGGCCGTAACCCATATCTTTCATGCCTTCCCGTCCAAATCTAACCTAAAATTCATAAATTTAATATAACCGGCTATTCTTCGATAAAAAGCCTAACCTTCCGACTAACAAACAAGTAGGCCCACGAGTCGAACCTTTAACTAACGATAATTCTTATTCGATACGGACAATATTTTTGCACCTATTAAACGTACGATTTAAAAAATATTGACCACATATGAAATGTCTAATCCTAGTTGGCACACAATTTCACGAGATCAAACAAATATTCATAAAAGTAAAATCCGGGGTGTTACACATATGTTCCACAGGAAGCGACATTCCTCTACTTCTTGGTTACATCTTAATGGCATGAAATGTTTCTTAAGCTTTACATATTTATTCTATTTTAGCATTGAGTTTTTTCGAACTATTTCTTCAGAGGTATTGGTTTTTAAATAATTGTTTGATCCTTTCTTAATATTATTTTGAATATTTACTACTATAAATATACACTATCACACATATGGGACTCAATGAGGCCTAATTCACTTTATTTTCACATATTTTAGTGATAGGTAAAGACTTTTATATGTTTTGATAGATCGTACAGTAAAGTTTAATTTTTGTATAATTAGAGTTACGTACATTATAAGATTATGTAATTAATTAAATGTTCACATTATATTTATGAATTTAYTTACTTTAAATGTTCAACTGTAATGARTATCGAGAGACGAGATGCTTCTACAAATCTAATAAAACGTAAGAGGACAAATCGTCACATTAATAATTAGCATTGTAAATCTCATCTCGATTCCTTTTTTTTTCCTTTTAATTTTTGTCAAGCTTTTCCTTTCTTCTCCTTTCATATAAGTTAATAATTATAATTCAAATTGACCCTCCTACGTACTAAATTAATTATTCATACCCATCCTCGAGGTCCCAGAACATGAACAAAACTAAGAGGGGCGACGTGTGGGATGAGATCTGTAATACCATGAATGCCACCTAGTACTGCTAGTAATATATATAAATAATACATAATAGTACTCCATAGATCCAAAACTGCTGCGAAAGCAAAGGTATCTTCATTTAATTAGCATTGAAAAGCATATATTTTATGTTTGCACGCATTAAGAGTTAAGAAAAGCAACAAAGAATTCATGCATTCCCATGATGAAGCAGCCCTTTGAGGCTACATGACAACTCTTCAGAGACATGAATTGAGTCAGGGCTTAAATTATGGGAATTTTCTTAATCCTTGTTCTCCGTCCTCACAAAGGCCATTAACATCCTCAGGAACCGTCTAAGGCCATAATTGGATTATCGACAAGAGACTTTGCYCTTTCTAGTAAACTTTTCCAAAAGTATAGTTTTTTGATTATAAGGGGTGGCTCATCATTAATAGGAGTATTATGCAATTAGAGACTTTTTATTATATTCTTGACTATATATTTTTAACTTTATCAATCAAATCATGATATGTATATATATATATATATATATACTTTAATACATCTTTTTCTCTATAAATATATTGTATTTTGAATGGTGTAACAAAGAGTGTATAACGAAGACTATTCGTCCATTATTTTCATCTTTTGAATTTTCTTTTTTTACAAAAATGAGAAAGATCTCCGACAAGAAAATATTGGAGTATTTCTTGTGTTAACATAAAATGCGCATTAGTAATGGTAGCATTTGGGTTTGAGACAAGTAACYAATGAGGGCATGATACAAGTTTGCTTGATTGAAATTCAAACAGACATAAATACAACTTCTTCCCATCCTTGTTTGTCTCTACCACAGCCAGGCTTCTTTCAAGAACATTGACCCACATTTGAATGGTCTTAGCTTAAACTTTTTTGTCCGCAAAAGAGCAAATCTTTTCAATGATTGAACCAATACAACTTGTCTTTTTGGTTTTCACCCGAAATTCTCCTCCTAGCTCTAGCTACTAGCTAGAGTAGACTAATGATTGATTTATGAAATTTGTTTATAGATGGATTAGAAGTTCGGACCCAAAGTTTTGAGCATTTCCTGTGCTCAGATGCAGAGATGACCCAGAAGTTTAGTTAATGTTGCATGGATTTATCCTCCTTTTTCTGGCTCTTCTTTCTTCTTCTCTTCATGATACATGAATCTGAAAAAGTACGTTGTGAATCTTCTTTTCCTAAAGAAAATCAATCAAGAAACAGTCTAACCATTATTTCGTTATAGAAACAAAAGAATTGTAAGAGTTGATGCCATAAATTTCCCCTTTAATGCTTTCTAGTGCTGCAACATCCTTCAAAACATCCGTATGAGAAACTCCTGGAACTTTAAGCACCTTCAGGGACTGATTTCTATTCTCTGACCATTCTGTTTCAAGAGCTAATAAGCTGATCATGTTCACCGTACCATCTCCATCCCCGTAAATGATTTGAGGTTGCTTATCAAAGCCTTTTTCCCCYTAAAACAATGTCTCCGGTGTCCGAACTCCGCTCCCAATTATACAAGTGATGGGCACTTCAGGAGCATCCAAATTTTCAACCAAAGGCAAAATACGCGATTCGTAAGGATAAATTCTTTCAGGGGCTCCAATGTCTTCAAGGAATGCTGCAATGTCATATGCTGTGTAAGTCGCATTTGGTGAAATCACTAATGTATTTCGTGCAAAAACTCTGGGAGAGGGCATGAGCCATAAGTTACTTTCAGAACTTCTTTGCGCTTCTCTGACTAGCAAGGGATCTACTAAGGGTACTCCTAATGTATACCCAGAAGCAAAAGTAAGCATTTCATCAACTGTGCCACCCCAGGGAGCAGAGAGAGCAATGAAATGCTTGACATATTTTCTACGCCACGAAATGGAGTTTCGATTAAGTAACTGGAGGACAAAGAGACCTCCTAAGCTGTGGGATAGAAGTATTACTGGTTTTTCTCCGTTCGACGCASTTGCATTCTCTATCAATTTTGTAAGATCATCAAGAAACTTGGAGCCAACTCGAGATGGATGGCCATCTGCTGCTAAACCATAGCGAAAATCATATGGTGCACCGAAGAGATTTTCACCATCCGCATATCCTATTCGCTCTAAAGACTCCACAAGAGGAGCCATATATGCTGTAATCTGTCTGCACGGTATATCCACTCAAAATTAGCGAAGACTTCAGAACGGTAGTATCAAGAGTCATTTGTATTAAAAGTGCAACAAACATTGAAACGGAGAACACTCGTAAGGTCCCTTCAACATGGGCTGCAACATAAGTTGGCATAGGACAAAAAGAATTACCCAAAAGTATTATAAGAATCTAGATTTGAAAACCACCAATTCCTTTCTTGATCTTGGTTATGGGACGTCAATTTTTGGCMAAAGTTCATGAGAAATTTCTATCCGAAATTCAAAACAGGACAGAACAGATGCACAGTTCGTACACAGAAAATTCGATCAGAAAAAAGTTAGAATCATCACTTCACTCAAAGCATATTATAAAATGACAACAACTTATGTAGATTTAGACAGACAAATATGAACCATTCAAATACATTATCTTCCAATTTTGATTAACCGTGTATTGAGCGAAACTCTATAAAGAGATTGAGACCTTACTTGAGGTGAGGATCAAGATAAAGAAGGGAACTAATGGAACCAAAGTGAGGAACTCTAGTGTGTACACCAGGGGCATTATGATAGTCATCATGATGAGGGTCATAGTACAGCGTCATTCTCTCTGCAAAGCATTTGGTGAAGGGAGCTAATATCACGGATACGTCAAACCATAACCTAAACCAACCATTCTTATCCTTCTTAGCAGGATAAAGCCACCGATTGCAGAACAAGCTAGAGGGCTTGTACTCGGATGTTAGCCTAGCTTCTAGTCGGTTTCCTCCATTTCCAGGTACCAAGATCAAAGGGTACAGATTGGTTGTCGCTTGACAGATAAACATCAAAACAGCCATTAAAAGAACAGTTACATCAATCCTTAGTCCCTTCATGCTGTGATGAACCGTAGTTTCATTTTCATTTTCCTCTTGCAGGGGAGAGAGATAAAAGATTGGCCTGTTTCGATCAGAATCGGTTTGTGGTACAGAATGTGCAACGCCTTGAGATAGTGTCCGCAAAGGCAAGGTCTTGGTCGAACCAAAAGGGAAAAGTCATAGGCCCATCTCAATGATATTAAGGAAAATTGGATCTTTTGTTGGATCATTCTCACTAATGCCCGAGGTCCAATGCTTATCTAGAGTCAGCATCACCAACATCAAGTCTAAAACCCAGAGAAGTCTAGCCCACCCATAGCGTGCTGAAGCGTGTCATTAGGGTTAATCCAAGGTGGTTCCTAGAACTGTAARAGAATATTAACTAAAATTTATTTTAAATTTTCTCAATTAATGATATCAATTTGTCATGAGTTTCAATTTAGTTTTTCTGTCAAATTCCTTGCATTTTTATCCATGGTTAACCCTCATCGGTCTAGTTTGGGATCGTTGTGTAACTAAGTGATATTAGTGCTATGAGTCGAAGTGTTCTACTATAATAGGAAGTACTACTTCTAAAAGCTTATCAATACTTTGTAACGTATTTTTAACAGTGATAATAATTAGGTTATGATAGTATTTTTATTGACTATAAAATAGGCTCATACTTTTCTTAAGATCACAATAGCTGCTTTTTTTTTTTTTTTTTTGGGGAAAGTTTGATTTTGTAACTTTTTTTAAAAATAGCTAAAAGTAGTTTTTTTTTCACAATTTATCAACTTTATAAAATACCATTCTTTACATTAAAATTTACTTTTGACTCCAAAAGTTTCTTTTGAGTTGGAGTAATCAATCCCAAACAGAATTTTAAAATCTGACAAGGAATTTATGCAAAAAATAAAATGTATAATTTTAGATAAAAAATAAATCAACTCATCAAATCAAATGTTTATTTTATTGCACTTCTTAAGGTGTGATATGAATGATAGCATTATCACTAATTAGGTAATCCAGCACATAAGCACTCTGTGTCTCACCCTCCAAAAATGATAAACCATTTTACAAGCGATTGACAATTATTTTAGATATAATTTTATACAAGACATTACGAAGACTTATCCTCTGTAATATGCTACTCCTTGAGGATCTTTCTTCTTTGGGATGAGCACAATGTAAGTTTGATTAAAATCTGTGACCTCCTTACCCTCACTCAGCATCCCCAGAACCACCTTAGTGACCTCCTCCCCAATAATACTCTAGTATTTCTGGTGAAACGCAACATGTAAATTGTTTGACGCATGCGACTTAGATGGATTTGTGTCCCAAAACGCTTTCTTGACCTCCTCTGATGTAAATCTACTCTCCAGAAATCATACTTGGACTTCATAAAGTTTATTCTGGATTTTGTCACCCAAAATTTCATCAAGGTTCTGGGCACTCTCAGATGCAACGAACAAGACTGAAAAATACTCTACCACTGAATCTTTGATTTTTCCTTCATACATATGGCACACCCCCCCTCTGATCACACATTTTATAAGTCGAGTTCCGCTTATTTCTTTGCCTACTATGGTGACAGAAATAAGTGGTGTTTCCGTCACCTTGTTTTTAACCGATTTATATGGGATCCAACCCGCCAGTACTCCTCTTGTAATTTTAAGAGGTGGTCAAGGTTGCACTTTGGTGCAACAATGCACAACTTTGACGCCTACACTACAAGAGTCTTACCAAGCTCAGCTTCTGTTTGCTTAACTTCCTTAGAAAGGGACCCATATGTCGTGGAACTCCAGGATCTAAGTTTATCCTTAATGGCCAGTAGATGGTTCCCCACCACCCTTGTTGCCTCACCTCCATGATTGCGCCACTCCAGTTCAACTGTCTCAGCACACATGGGTGCTGCATCCAGTAAGTTTCAAACTGAAAAAGTTGTCTCATGGATCGTGCATTAGCCCATCTTCTATCACTACCCGTAGGATTAACATGCAAAGGAACATGATCCGAATGGTAAGACGAGCCATGTCTAACTTCCGTATCAGGAAACAGATTATACCACTCATTATTCTTGGACGCCCTATCAAGGAAAACCTACACGACCTCCTTCCTATCCCTGCCATTCCACCATGTAAATGGTGCTCCACTTAAACCTAGATCCCTAAGGCCAATCACACGGATAGCCTCCCTGAACGCCATGATATCCATCTAGCTTCTCTCTGTTTTACTATTATGCTCCTCACTTAGAAGAACTTCAATAAAATCTCCAAGACACATCCATGCCCTCCTTCTTTCTACCCAATTCGTTTCAAAATGGTCCACGTCTCATTATGATCCTTTTCATTTGGATTACCATAGAACCTAGTCAGATAAAAACTTCTATCACATTCCGTATCCTCAATCAACACATCAATGTGGTTTACACTATAAGTCTGGAGAGAAACCCTTGCATCATTCTTCCACATCAAAGCCAAATCATTGGTTGAAAAGGGCGAAGGGGAGGAAGCTGCATGTGGCCAGTGAAATTAGATATGACTAAAGCTTATGATAGGGTGGATTGAAAGTCTTTAGAAGGGATAATGAAAAGTTTGGGTATTCCTATGTTTTGGCCGAGACTATGAGGAGGTGTGTTCGTACAGTGTCGTTTCAGGTTTTGGTTAATGGATCTCCAAACTGAATTGTTTTATTCAACTCGTGGTATSCGACAGGGTAACCCCGTATCTCATTTACTTTTTATTTTATGTGTGGAGGGCTTCTCGGCATTGCTTCAAAAACAAGTTGTTCAAGGTAGATTGCAAGGATTGAAAATGGGTATCATAGGGGTCCAGATCATCACATCTGTTGTTTGCTGATGATAGTTTGCTTCATGTGCAAGCAATGGATGAGAATGTTATGGTCAAGGGGGTTTTGCAGACGTATGAGGCGGCCTGTGGGTAGGCCATAAATCTCCAGAAATTGTTTGTAAATTTTGATGTAGATCTCTGGTGGAGGAGCAAACTTCAATTTGTACTGTATTGAGGATCGCAGAAATCACGGGTGCTGGGAGATATTTGGGGTAACCTTGTATGTTGGTTGGTTGAAGAGAGAGGTTTTTTCTTATATGCGGCAAAGAGTTTAGAAGACGGTGAGGGATTGAAAAGAGGGGTTGTTGTCACAAGCCGCTAAGGAGGTGCTCATCAGGGCAGTGTTGCAGTCGATACCGTCTACCGTCTTATGTGATATTCTACTTTATGCTCTCATCGAGGTTGTGTCATGAGATAACTTATGTCTTGTATGGGTATTCTGAAATTAAATTAGTTAGAGATAATCCTTGTTTGATTAGTTTGTTTCTTTGTATATGATGAAATAAAATTTAAGTTATTTTGGTTAGAGTTAATTCTAAATAAACATTAAAAAAAAATTTTGGGACGCCATTTGATTTGGCTTTGGGGGAACAAGATTCATTTTAGTTATTGGTTCAAGTAGTCTAGATAAAAAATTACAATCTTATTGTTTTGACCGACCTAGTGGGAGTATAGTGAGGCCTGAATTCAGAATGTGACCCAAAATGTCTGAATTTAATTGTGTCTCAAGCCAAATATGATTTTGTTATGTCTTACTAGTCAATTACTTATGGTTTGTACTAACCCTATATTTCTAAGTTTAAACATATTATTTTTTGAACTTGAGTGATTATTTGTTTGAACTTGAGTGATTATTTACTAGGGGAAGATTATGTTTGCTTAGTGTAAGTGTACTCATTCCACCTTATCTTTTCTCCTTTTAGAACATAAAGCCTACGAGTGGAAATTAGAAAATGATGTCTTGGGATAAGTACTCTGGTTTGAAAGTTATAGCTAGTTTTCTGTTAGGAAGTTATTTGTTGTTTAATTTGGAGATTAACTTTGTATTTGTTCTAAGACTTTGTTAATTGCGATTGTATTCTATCGCTTAGTATTTTATTATATGTGGGTTAAGAAAGCTTTGATTTGTATTTAGGCCTTATATTTTTTTAGAAGAACCCTTAAGGATACGGCTGTGCCACGTCCTAAACTCGGATTTTGATTCAGTTTCGGAATGTGACAAGCTAGTCTTTGAGGGAGTAAGTATTTCGATAAATGATACTACCATGTTTGCTATGAATTTCTTGGAGAAGTATTGTAGCAATATGGATGCTGAGGATTTCTTAGATGTGAGGGAGCTTGTGTTCGGCCTCAATAGAGTCCACCAGCTGTTGGCTTGAGGATGATTGTTGATTGGTGCGTGGATATTGGGCAAGGCTAGTATTGAAGTGATTTTACGGGATACAACTGAGGTTGTAGTGGCAGCGCTAGCGGCTCAGATACATGGAGGCAMGGGGCTAGAGCATTTGGAATTACTTGTTATTGAAAGAGGCTGAGGAATTTGAGTTRGATCATTTTGAATTGGAAACGAATTGTCTTAATATAGTTACAAAGATTGAGGCACTGGGGGAGGATCTCTCGATGTTGGGGACTATTATCTAAGACTTGAAGAGCAAAGTTAGTCTAAAGGGTTTATTGGAGTTATCTTATATTCCCCATTTAGCTAATGGTGTTGTGCACCGTTTAGCTCAAGAAGGGTGCAATTCAGACAGGGAGTCTATATGGCTCTTTGATTTTCCTTATGATGTAATTAGCTTCGCTATGGCTGGTATAGCATCCATAGAATGAAGTTTTTTGATTGTGTTTTTCAGGGGAAAAAAAAAGGGGAAAAAAAAAACAAATGTGCGATATGGATGTGAGGCTATTAATATGATTTCGTGACTCATGCTTTCGATGTAGTTTGGTGCAAATAAACTTTCAATTTTCTAATTTAAATTTTTAATACTTTTTTTTATACTTTTTACATCATCTATTATCGATTAAAGTATGATGTGGATATATTTTTAACCACTTCAGCATCTTTTCTTTTCTATACAAGTGGTGCTGATAGAGTAAAAAATTATACTAAACTATTTAGAGCTTCGAAACTCACCAGAACTGACGACTACACATTTTATAAATTTTAAATTTATGATTAAATTTTAGGCTCGAGTTTAGGCTTATAGGATGAATTGACTGGTTTAATTATTGTTAAGATCATCTTTTGTATAGATTGCCGAAGAAAAGAATAAAAAATAAAAGACGGTCACCTTCCTTAACTCTAATTTATACTATCTTGAAGATCCCAAATGTAATTTTACCATAATTAATGAAGGAGATAGTGCTAWTATTCATATAATAAATCARCACCTTGATGATCAAAAGATAGCAGCGTCGCTCCGTGATTTGGCTTTCGTAAATATTATAATTTAGATATATTTTCTTTAATGGATCTTTGGATTATTTGGGGTTTTATATTTATAATTCTACTCAATAAGTCCCCCCTCCTCATTTTTTATCAATAGATATATAATTCTTTCTCCATCAGAATATATAATTCTTTTTTGTCTTTTTCAATAATTCATAATTTTTTTCGTCTTTTTCAATAATTTTCTTTGCTGCTGTCACATTACAAGTATTCAATTTAATTTAAATGCTTGAGAAATCAAACTTCATACAAAATATTATCAAAGCCTAAAAATTCCATGGGGGAATTTCAGGAATTTGAAAATTGGAGCAAGTCATAGAAAAAAGAAAAAGTATATATATATTATAGTATATATATATCGGACTTATGAATAATTTTTAGAAATTTGAAAAAACTTTTAGTTGGGAGGAAAATTTTTTAAAAAAATAAATAAAATGACCAATTTTCTTGTTTTCGTAAGCATCGAGAGGGGATTTTCAAAAAGTTGAGCAAGCGACACCACGCGGAGGCTCGGCCTAGGAAGAGAAAATAGTAGTATATTGAAGAATATCAGATTACTGTCGTGAGGCATATATGAAATTAAAAATGGTTGGAGAGAGCCGCCACATGAATAGTAAATTAACGCGATACTGTGTCTTTTATTTTAACTGTAGATGAAGCGTATCACTGCGATTGTTTAATTACACATAAGTTAATTTACTAAAGCTATATATAATATATATATATACACACAACCACTAGCCATCAAATCCTACATGAGTGAGATTATGCAGATTTGAATCGATTTGTAAAATTAGATTCTTATTGAAACAATATATGAATTCGACGCTCGGTTTAATATGGTCTATGAATTCGATATGCAATATTGAAAAAAACCTCGGTTACACACTAATAATCGTACTTACTAAAACTATATCAATAGAATTAGTCTATGATATATACTATATATATATACCACACACTAATATTATACTATTTAGAATATACAATTCATATATTGATCTGTGAATAATCTTATCCTTGGACTACTTAAATATGTAACAATACATAATAACTTTCTTAGAATATAAAAGTCACACGGAGTATACCTTTATCTCTTCTCTTTT